>JADRCC010573160.1:0-11950 GCA_019843855.1 Hylomyscus alleni | reverse complement strand
TGCAGCTTCTCTGTTGTGTCCAGAAGACACTCTCTAGCTGTCTTTGTCTCTTCTAATCCTTTGAAGGACATCATGAATTGCTATGGACTATAGTCAACCTCTACAGCCACAGATGACAAGAACTAATTCTTCCTACCAAACTTCAAATGTATTTCTTTCCTTTACTGTCTCTCTGCCTTGCATTCACCTGTTCTTAACTCATAAGACTAATTGCTATGATTTGAAAATAGGCACTACATCTCTTATTGTATGTATCTGGTTTTCTTTTTCTTAAAACAATACCCTCTAGTTTCTTCCATGTTACTTCAAATGACAAAATTTAATTCTTTGCTTATGGCCAAGTAATACTCCATTGGGTGGGTGTGTGTTGTGTATGTGTGTAACAGTTCATTATGTATCCATTCATAAATACCCATCTCAATTGCTTCCCATTCTTAGCTATTGTAAGTTAAGCAATAAAGAGAATTTTTTTTGATAGAATGATTTCATTTCCTTTAGATAATATCCAGTGGAAGGATTTCTAGATAATATAGTAACTCTGCTTTTAGTTTATTGAGAATTCTCCACATTGTTATAGTACCTCTGCTGATTCGGCTTTCTCCCCACTAGTGAGCTCCTTCACATCTGTAACTTTCAGTTATTCTAACAGGAGGAAGAGATATCTTTCTGGTGTTTTAATTTCCATCTCCCTGGTAAACACTGAGCTTGAGCCTATTTTATATACTTCAGTAGACCTGTAGTATAGTTGTAGGTATAGTATACATTATAGGAATGTAGTACATATAGCTATAGTGTCTATTTAAATTATTTGTGCATTTTAAATCAGATTACATGATTTTCCTGTTTGCTTTTCTTCTATATCCTGAACAATAATATCTTATTGGCTGGATAGTTGAAAATATTTGTGTCTGAATTTGTCATTTTTACTTTATTGTTTTCTCTGTTGTACAGAAGAGATTTGATTAACACAATCCCCTTTGCCTAATTTTCTTTTTGTTGCCTATGCCTTTGGTGTTTTAGGCATAAACCTCAAGCCTACCCCAGTGTCTTGAGAACGTATGTTTTCATCTCGTAGTTTCTCAGTAGGTCTTTGATACATTTAGAGCTGGTTTTCATAAGTTCCAGTTCTCCCTTCTGTACAGCTGTGCTCAGTTACCCCACACTTCGAGAGGCTCCTCTCTTTAATATATATTATTGGTGGCCTTTGTCTGAATAAACAATGCAGACTAATTCTGGATTATCTGTCCTATTCTAGTATTTTCCTGATCCAGGTTGAGATCAGGATTCCTGCATGGATCTCCATGGTGTTTGCTTTTGTTTTGCTTACCTTTTTCAAGAAAACTTTTAGTACAGATTTTGTAAGGAGTTTTATAGGCAGAGAGGATAGGCAAACCTTGTAATGAAGATACAGCTTACAATAAACTGCCCTAAATCTTAAGTAAACCATTCCAAGGTATTTCCAAAATTAGCATGTCTGTCTAACCTTCATGCAGACCTTTACGATGGAATGCTATCTAGACCCTGAAGCCTCATGGGATCTTCTCCTACTCCCCTAGCCAAGCAGACAGTCATTTTTATTTCTGATTCTGTCACCACAGTTAATTGTTGTCTCAGCTTCATCACAGTCAATGCTGAGGGCTGCACAGGGAGTCTACTACAGCAGCAGCTGAATGCTAGGGGAAATATCAGCTATGAACTCTTACCCAGAGAGTTTCTCACCAATTTTATGCCCTAATACAAACTTCTGGAAAAACAACTTTAAATTTACACGAACCAGCAAAGTTTTCAATCAAGTGAGTCTTCTATTTCTTTCAAGGTGTTCTTCCTTCCTTCTTTGCTTCCTTCCTGTCTTTCCTCTCTCTTTCATATCTCTAATACTGTTGAAGCTCAAATATTGTTTCTAAGTTGGGTAATAGCTATTGAGGGTATTATATTTGTTGTACTTGATTCCTTGGCAAATTAAGGAGTTCTTATTAAATAAATAAATAAATCCTTGAGATATAAACAATGTCTATTTCTCCTCCCAAGGCTCCAAAAGCAAGCCAAAGCATGATTCCACCAAAGTTCACTCTGGGTAAACCACGGAGTTTATTGGGCTTTCTTTCAGAAATGTAGATGCTTCCTACCCCTAAAAGCAACACAGGGAAGTCCTCACTCAGCTCAGCAGGTATGATGCCTTTCACCTAGCCACAGAGATGTAGCCCCATTTCCTAGTCCTTCTCCACTGGGGTGGAATTGTATACAACAGGTTAGGAGGGCTATCTGGACACTTAGGTGAGAGTGTCATGACTCTCGTCATCTCCTCTATCAGTGACCATCAACAGTCAACAAGCCCATCTATGATGATCGTGTAAAGAAGCCTAGCAGAACTTCTGAAGATCAAGGTAGCATGGCTTGAAGGATAGTCCTACACAACAAGCCTCGGAGGACTTGTCAATAAACTATGATGAGCAAGGAATTCGTTTTCAAAGAAAAAATAGATTACTAACAAGTAAATATTAGTGTATTACAAAATAAAAACCTGCTACTTGGGACAATTATGAGCAGTGTTACATAGAACAAGCATGAGCGGTATTACTTAGAACAGGAGTAAGAAATTACATCCCCTGGCCATCATCTTTATTTAAAGCCACACATTTTCTCTGGGGATTCATTATTTATCAAGAATTATAAGAATCTCTTAACATTACTTTTACATTGGTTGTCATTGTTAAATCTCTCTGTTCGTAATGTGGCAAAATGGGCAAGGACATTTTACATTGAAGTGTGAATTTCTGGAGATAACATAAATATTAGACATTATTTTTAAGTTCATATTGCATATATGATCAACTTCTGACTGAATTTTAACACAAAAAGATGATACTTACCCCTTCCCAAGTCTCTTTAATACATAAGTATTATTAGTGTCTTAACTCTGAATACAGCCCAATTTTAGAAACCAGATTTGCAACACAAAGACAAAAATCTCCCAGCTGCCTCACACTGACTTAGTATTAATTTAAATGCCCAAAAGTACCATATCTGTGGACCAGACATAATGTCCCCATCTATGAACTGGATGGCAGTCATTATTTTGATGGAAAAATGACAGCATGCCAAGTAACACTGAGGCGATTTGTTACATAGAAAGCCATGGAGACTTGAGAGCACCAAGAGGTTAGGAAGCCAAGTAATGGTCTCTCCGACCATGTCAGGAATGTCAAATAATTTTCAACTTAAGCCTGACAGTGACTCCAAGCCTCATCAAATCACCACATGCTCTCTACCTACCAGACATGCATTTGCTCCTGACATTTATGAAAATCTCAATATAGCTGGAGTTTTATGAACAATTCCTCAACTCTTCATTTCCAAGTTACCACTGTTTTTTATCTGTATGAACCCAGGAGGCTCCCCAGGTGAAAGGAGCAAACACTAACCTTCCTTTTAAATTACCTTCCAATAGAGTTTTCAGAGTTAGTCTTGGTTTCATATCAATCACATTTGATTTTTATTTTTGTATTTTAATACAATTAATTTTTGTTATCCAAAGAAAAAGAGAGAAACCTAACCAAGCACAAGACAAAACAAATGTTCAAAGGTTTGAACAAAAACTTAGGTGTTAAATATTGCTTATGAGCAGCATTTGTCTTTCTATGGCTGATACAACAGTACACACACTATAGTATACACAACAGCTGCAGAAAAGTGTGATCTATAACTGTCTGTACAGAGCTAAGCAGTAAGGTCTCTATTGTGATTTACTGTGAAATACCTTCTTGTTTATACATCTCACACACACACACACACACACATGTATATACGTAATAAACAAGTTTATATATAACTTATTTGTGGCATATATTTTATTTATTTATATTGAAAGGCCAAATCTACTCCATCTTGGGACAGGCCTCCATCTTAAGAGAAACTTGACATCTATAGCTGCACCCAAGTACTAGGAAGGACCGCAGAGATTGTCCTTGGTACATACCCCAGAGTTTCTCCTTAGCTACTTCCTAGCAACAGTCAATCAAAGATTATTCTGATTGTCTCAGATGTGGTTTCAGACCATTAGTGATTGTTCAGTCTTGCTTCAGAACACCCATCTGTTGGCTTACAATAGTCATTCAATTAGATGGTTCAGGATAGATAACTGCTGTGCTTGTTTGCCATTTCCTATAAAACCGTATCCTATTGAAGGCTAAGTGCTGCTCCATCTTACCATCCTGCTGTGTCAGGGCTGGTGGAAAGCTCAATCTCAAGTTTTTAATAAAGAGACCCTCATGTGGTTGAATGGGAATTGGCTCTTTGGTGATCTTTCGGGGTTCACAAAGACTTCCTCACATAATAATATATCTTGTTTATAACAAATAGCTTATGCCTTTCAAGGACATCAAATACAGCAAAGTTGACTATTTCTATTACCAAACATAGTATTTGTTACTTTTATAAAAGTAATTAGTGTTAAAATGTTGGTTCCTAACAATGCAGTGAGGGGAATTACAAACTAGGAAAATAACAAAACACAGTCACTCACATATAAAACTGAAGTTAACAATGCCTAAGATTTATAATATCCATCACAATATGTATGCATGTGTCAACACAGAGTGATTTCTGAAAAATGTCTGTTAGCATAAAACTCACTAAAGTGATGTGATTTGTCCATTTTAAGAAAATAATGAAAGCCTTGAGAGTCTGTCCACTGAATACTTTCCTATATGTGTGCTATGAGAGACACATTTGCTCCCCCAATCCAAATCCACTAATTATCTTTTTCCTCATCTCCCAAAATATCCTGTATGTATATTATACAAGTGTGAAAGCAGTTGGCCAAAAAAGTCAAAGCTAGATACTTTTTCCTCATGTGGCTGGAATGACTCTAGAGGGAGGTTGGTTATTTTTGTCTCTTTGCTTTAACTCCCATATGTCCCATTTAGCTACCAAAGATTCCAACATTCTTTATCACCTATGCTATAGAGAAGAGACAATAATGGAGAATAAGATTGGGTTATAAGCTGTTCCCTGACTCTGTGGGGTGGCCACAAAGGCTAAAATTATGAATATGGAATAAAACTGTTACCTTAAAAATCTAGATTGAAGCAATGTCATTTTGGTCATGTTGAGGTTTTCCTAACTTCTTTTGATGTCTGTATTCTACGTACAGTTTCTTTTAATTTTATATGTACGAGATTTTTCTCTGCATGTATGTTTGTGTACCATAGGAACGCAATGTTCATGCAGGACTGAAGAAGACATAGGCTCCTCAGAAACTGAAGTTACAGACCCTGCTGTGAGCCACCATGTGGTGCTGGGAACCAACTCGGGTACTGTGCAAGGGCAACAAGCACTCTTCAATGCTATGCCATCTCTCCAACTCATGTTAACATTCTTAATGTGTGGCTAGCTATAATCCCTCCACCTCAGATGCCTACATTTAGTGTCAAAATTGAAACAACAATTGAGATCAAAGCAGACCTATGTGTGGTGCCAGGATGATGATAGGCAGAAAGGTTTTACAATAGAAAAAAAATTAGGAATAAGATATCCTGACAAACCAAGAGATTAAAGAATATATACACCACTCAAATATGCCAATGTCTCTGATATTTTTAGTAGATTCTTGCCAGAACATAATAATAATAAAACTGAATAAAAAGAGTATGTATACGTTTGGGTACATGCATATATGTGCCCATGCAGGTAGAGGCCAACAGCTGGTGTCAGCCAGTTATCTTTGTTGATTGTTTTCCACATTGTATATATTGAGGCAGGGCCTCTCATACAAATCCAGAGATTGCTAATTCAGCTTGTCCAGTTAGCCAACTTGCTCTGGGGATCCCCTCATCATGTGGGGTTATATGCTAGAATTTACTTGGATACTGGAGCTAGGAACATCCATTCTCAGGTTTGCGCCACACCCCTAAGGAAGAGCTTCTGTGACAGACTTCCGAGTGAATGTGGATGACCCTCGTGGCTTCCTTTCTACTGATTTGTGCTTGCAGAGGAAGTGAATACCCTCATAAAAGCAAGATGTGTTCACAAAATACTGAATTTTGACCAGTGGTATTTCTCAGTTTTACATTTTAACACCTGGTGATATTTTAAAACATTGATATTCAAGCTCACCCTCAGAACACTCATTCCACATATCTTTTGTAAGCTTTTACACTAGTATTTTAAAATACTAAACAATTGTATAATTTGTGCTAAAAATTGTTTTAAAAGAAGAGGAACAACAAAACAGGCTGTTTGGTTAGTAGCATAGAGAAGTGGGTTTAATGTGTGAAGAAAGAAGCTAATTTGAGAGACAGTTGGAAGGTGAAGATGGCTTCTTCCAGGTGCTTCTAAGAAATGCAAACTGTAGTTCTATGAAGAAGCTGACCCTTGAGATGTTAATGTGGAAGATTTTTTTAAGCTGTGAGCACAGATAAAGAAAGAGATGTGATGAGGGTTTAGGAAAGTTAGAAGGAGAGAGACGAAGTGGTCAGAATCATAGGACTGAAGTGGAGTGGAGAGTTTAGGAGAGCTCAGGCTTCCATTTTCACCATTACAGCTCCCACAGGACCTTGCAACATCAGTCTTCTGTTTGAAGCAGCCATGGATAGTCATGCTTGTATCACTGTACTACAGGAAAGCTGAGAAAGAGCCCCCAAAACGAAAGCCTGTGGAATGTGATGATCAGAATATCTTTGGTGGTTTTTAAGCAGCAGTTCCAATTTTATGTTTGGTCAAATAAGAAAGGAGTTAAGTAATGAGAAGTCATGGGGCACTGGAGTTGAATTATAATTTTTAAAATCATTTTGAAATTAAAACATGCCAAAACTTTAATCCTTCCTCAAAACTTCTGTCAGAGAAAGGGTTATACTAAGAAGTTGACATTAGAAAAGAAAAAAAAAATCAAACAAGCGTGTGAGTCACCAGAATCCCATGATTTAAATGACTATAATCGTTGGATGTGGACACAGCAAGAAACTGGGATGATTCTTCAAATGTGGGGATGACAATGAAAATTATCCAAGTGCCATTCATGATAATTCCCCATGGTCTCTGTTCATTACAAAGCTTTTGCTGTTTTCAAATGTTTCTCCCTGTTATGGATTTGGTTTGTTGCTTATTTTATGTTAATTGAGTTCCCCAAATGCACGTGAACGTGCATGTCTGAGTGTGAGATGCTAATGGTCCCTGCCCCCAGCTCATTCTGATTGGTAAATAAAGTTGCTGGTGGCTAATGATGGTTGGGCAGGAAGATAGAGGCAGGAAGTTGAGGTTTCCCCACAAGGAATGCCATTGCTGAGGAGGAGAAAGACCTGGCCTGAGAAGGTAGGAGAGAGGGGAGGGTCTGGATCCATGGTGGCCAGGATGAAAATTAGGTTTTAATAAGTAATAATTCAGGAATATTGCAAGGGAGAGTATGTTAGTCTCAGGAAAGTTTGGAAGTGCTCAGCTGTTGAGCCACTTAGGACATATTAAAAATAAGGCTGTGTGTGTGTGTGTGTGTGTGTGTGTGTGTGTGTGTGTGTGTGTAAGTGTGTGTGTGTTTCATTCTTGAATCTCAAACATTTGGGTGGGTAGCAAGGTTCACATGTGCACTGGCCAGGGAGTTTAGAGCAGATTAATGTACTGCTGCTACATCTCCCTTTCCTAGTTCTAAATGAATTCTTTTGCAGAGTAACAAAATTTAATAATGACAGATATAATTTGAAATTTTGTTCTTGATTGAGCAAGGTTTATTTTATATTCTGAGGAAATTTTCATTTTCATGGGAAAGTACACATACAAGTGAAAATAAATAGAAAAATAAACAAATAAAAAACGATAAGTAAATAAAGAAACCAATAAATAAAAGCTCTATTTTTTTTGGATATTTTCAAATTCTTCTTCCCTTGAATCTGTTCCTTAGAAATTCTTATTTAATTACTTGAATGATGCCCTTGCTGTACCATAAGTAATTCTGTTGTAGAGTTCTGTAAAACCTCACTTTGGAAAACAATTGTTCAGACCAGAAATGCCTCACTGTCACTCTGATTTTGTTTGTCTACCAGCACCTTGTATAGGTAGATGCTCTCTCAGTGTGTCCACTAGCAACTTTGATACCATAGGTGTTCAATGTGTAGTCAACGGGTCAACAATGGTACCTAATTAGCGTGAGGTTTTTCTGTTCATTGTGAGGTTTCAGGGGTCTATCTTCCACTGATATTATTGGTCCTCATACCTCTATGAGGTTCCCCATAAAAATGAAAACAAACAGCTATAATGTTTCTCCAGCCCCCTCCCTAATGGTAATGCCACAGAATCGGGGCCCTCCAAACCTGTGCTGCTTTATCCAAAACATAAGTTGAAAATTTCTCACTGTGAGAAAATCCTTAACTTTGTTACGATGCCAAGATTCTCTAAATTAATCACACTGTCCACAAATTGGAGTCATTCCACAGGTCTGGAGTTTGCAGTCACTTGAAGCTGAGCAGAGAAGAATTGTTCAGCTCTGGAAAAAGAGCTCACAGACTCTCTGAGGCATAATCAATCGGATTAGGACTTTGGCTGTCCTGAAGCAGGTTTTGTAAGTTCTCTTCTATACTTTTCCAGTCCCTAGTCACTAGACCTTATGAGCTCACTTAAAGAGACAGACTTTGTTCACATGACTCAGAGGGTGAAGATGTTGATACAATTAGCAACAAGTTTAATTGACATAATTACTTTTCTGTGTCTATGAGGCATTACATAGGAGACAGTCCTCACTGTTGGACTCCCTAGTGCTACCTGGCTTGTTCTCTGATAGCTCTGGGGCTTACTGTGAGAATGTTTTCATTAAGGTAGAAAGCAATAAAGAAGGAAATTTGAAAAAGTTTGGCCTGATTGTATTACCATGCTTTATCCTCTCACAGCCCTTTTAATTAAGAAAGAGCAACCATTACAGAAAATCAAAGTGGAAAAACCAGAATGAGGAAGTGTGCGCTGTTTTTTAAGATTACCTAAAGAAAATATGACAGAATGAATTAACATTTAATTACTCTGTGGCTGTTGGTTTCGGTCAGTTTTATCCCCTTACTAAAAGTTTTATAGTTTTTTTTTCCTTCTTAAAAACACTGGAAATAATGCAATCAAAATAGGTTTGTCCAACTTCAACACTGTGAGAACTAGGATTACTTACCATGTACGAGTACCAAAGACTCGCTGGGCTCAAGGAGAGTTGCAAATCTATATGGGGAGCTTGAGTAGTAATTTATAGATATGGAAATGCTGCTGTGGCACTGCCTGCTTCTCTCTTCTTGGGAGTGCCTGGGAGAATGTTTGCCTTCAGGATAGATTTAGAGCAGTAACAGTAGTTAGTTCCCGTGTGCTATACATTTATGGCAGCAATTTATGCTTTTACCTCCTTGAGATTACATATTCATTTGACAAAAATGTATTGAATCTTGTCTACTACCTGCTGGAAAGAATGACAAAAAAGCCCTGAAAAGCTAATAGAGGGACAGGAAGGCAGACATATAATCTGTTGAGAGGTAATTGCAGCAGTTTGAATAGGGTGCTATGAGATTACAGAAGAGGCGGGGCTACCTGTGTGTGAATCAGGGAAAGAGGATGAAGATAAAAAAAACCTACTGAAGCCAAGTATTGAAGGGGTAAGCAGGTATCTGTCTGCCCTGTGTAGAAGAGGCTTTCCTCTGAGTTCCATGCTGTTTACATTGTAGGACCACTTACTATGTGTAGAAATCACAAGGGAACCTAAGGCCAAGGACACTGTAAAACATGAATCATAGGCTCTGGAGATTCTATAGAATCTTAATTAAGAACATGTTGTGATTGTATTTATTACATTTTTAAAAACATGAGCTAAATGGCTTATAAAATGATTTATTAATTTCATATATGTGAGTACATTGTCACCCTCTTCAGACATACCACAAGAGGGCATTAGATCCCATTACAGATGGTTGGGAGCCACCATGTGGGTGCTGGGAATTGAAGTCAGGACCTCTGGAAGAGCAGTCAGTGCTCTTAACCACTGAGACATCTCTCCAGTCCCATACTATTGCCTTTTAAACAGTGTGATTGAGGGATTGCCTTTAAAAGTTTCCCTGTGATGCTTGTTTTTCCTTCTTTTCTCCCACCACAGTCTCAAGAAACCACTGAGCTATGCTTTCTGTCACAGTATATTCATTCCCATTTCTGCGATTTTCTCCAAGTGAAATCAGATAGTTATGCCCTCATGCCGCTAGCTTCTTTTACTTGGCATAATTATTTTCATATTCATCAATATTGTGTGTTTTGATGGTTCCTTATTACCAAATAATACTCCATTATATTTTGCATGGCTATACAATTCCACTCCCCCTTTCTTACTAATAGACATGTGTCTCTAGTTCGCAGCATTACAAAGTCCCTATGAGTGTTCTTGCATACATCTTTACATGAATGTCTTATGTAAGTACCTAGCGATGCAATGGCCATATGGTATGACAGGTCATGTTCAACTTTATTAAAATACCATTGTGTGCATGTGTGTATATTCATCTGTGTGAGTGCAGGTGTAGTGTGCCACGGAACCATGTGTGGAGGTTGGAGAACCCTTTCTAATTTTGGTTCCCTCCTTCCACCTCACATGATACAAGCTCTTATTCATCATTGTGTATATTCTCTAGCTGGCCTGTGAACTTCCTGAGGTCCTCTGTCTCCTGTCTTGCCATAGAAACCCTGGATTGTAGATGCACCCTACCCCATTTGGTGTGAAGTGTGTTCTGGGAATCCAAACCCAGATCCTGACTTTACTCACTGGGCCTTCTTCCCAGTTCACACTGCAAAGACTGTTTGTAAGTGATTACACTACTTGCAACCTCAGCGATGATGTATGAGCATTTCCATACATTCTTATCAATATGAAATGTGGTTCTTACCAATATGGAATGTGGTTCTATTTTCCAAGTCTTAGTCATTATAATAGGAATATGCTATTATCTGTTATTTGTTGTCGTTTATGTATGCATGTCCAGAATAGATACCTGTACTGCCAACATACACTAATATTAGCTTTAAAATTGTTGTTGTTAATTTTATTATTTTAATTTTAGAACTATGTAGATATTCTATCAATAACTCTTTGTCATAAGTATAATTGCAACTATTTCCTTGTAACACTGATTTTGTAAAGAGTAGATATTTTTGACTTTTGTAAATGGTAATTGATCAGTTTGTTCCTCTTGTGAATGATGCTCTTGACTTCATTTCTACTTCTTAAACCCAACCCACAGGTACAAAAATTTTCTTCTTATTTCTTTTTCTATTTGTACCATTCCTGTGCTCATCAAATTTAAGTATCTTTTCAATTGTTATCCTGTTATGTGTTGGTTAATTTCTAGATATTTTTGAGTTTTCTATCTGTTTGTCTGTTACTTATTTCTGCCCTTATTCTATTTTGGTTGCAGAAGATACTCAGTATAGTTTCATGTATGAAGCTCATTATTTTGCATGGACACGTTTAATTGATATAGCTTGGTTACTTTGAATATCAGTCTTTTCCCATTTAATTGCTTTTGCATCTTTGTCAAAATCACAGTTCCACCTTAGCAGACATTCATAGAACACTTCACCCAGCAACACATAGAGAACATTGTTTTCAAGAGCTAAAGAAACATACTTCCCGATAAACCACATGCCAGTCTCAATAATTTACAAAGATTGAAAGTATACCAAATATCTTCAACAACCAAAATATAACAGCATGAAGTCCCTGGGATATTCTTCTTTGTACAATAAAATCTAGACTTAAAGTTTTCAGAATCCTAAGGCTGGTTTGAGGTAAACATTTTAAAGATAAATAAGAATTGATTGTCTTTTGACCTCATGAGTTTTAGAAAACTCGATCTTACCTGAAAGATTTTTCACTAACACAAAAATAAAAAGTCCTGTCTATCAGTGGGATGTTTGTTTGAATCCAGTTTTATATGTGTAAGAAATTATTAGTTAT
>JADRCC010573159.1:0-23516 GCA_019843855.1 Hylomyscus alleni | reverse complement strand
TGGGGAGGAGATATGGGATGTGGAACAGTCAGAGGGTGGATCTGGATGGGGACAAATTCTGGACTGTAAAAATAAATTAAAGAAAATAAAAAAGAATACTATAGACAAACAGAAATAAAGAAGCAAATAAACATACACACAAAAATGTTCATAGATTAGAAAAGAAACAATACTCAAATCTTTTTTTTTTAAAAAAGACATAATTGTCTATACTGTAAATCAAATCCCCAGCAAACACTTCTAGAACTAATAAATTGGTTTGGAAAGGTTATAAAATCCAAAATACATTAGCAATTGATAATTATATTTTAAAATTAAGAGCAAGCTAATAATATTAGAACAAATATACGTACTAGTATCTCATAATAAAAAATGTTTAATGACTTCAAAATATGTCTAGAATATGATTGAAAGCAAAAATCTATAAAATGCTCATGAAAGTAATAAAAATATGATATGTTCTTAATAAATGGAAAAATGACTCTTAGTCATTGATTGAGGTCTCCCCATAATAACCATGTCACTCACTGAGTTAGACTCTTAATGGGATTCCTGCCAATTTCCTCATAAATTTTGTGTAAATACAGATAAGCTCATTCTATCATCCATGTGTAAAGTCATAGGCCATAAAATAACTAAAATAGTCATGAAATATGAGAACAGTGACAAGAATCACTCTTGCTAATCCTAAGGCTTCTATGAAACTAAAGTCATGATGAGGGCAAAAGTGATAGAGAAAAGAGTAGTATAATATATAGTATAGAGTATATAGCACAGAGCACATAGCATAATATACTATAGCATATAGCATTAGTATATTCAGTAGTACAAGCCCAATTAAGATCATTTGACTGCTTTGCAAGTTTGAGAAATGCAATAGAGAAAAGGCAATAAATGTTGCATCAGCATTAACACACATAAATATAAAGTTAAATTACATCACCATTTACTATAGAAATTAACCCAAATTCTTATACTTTGATCTTATAAAACTGTTACAAAAAAATAGAAAACATTTAGGCAACTAAGGTCAGCAAAGTGTTTAAATGTTACTAAATGATTTACTAATAATGGGCTGGTAATTGATCCATTAATTGATTAATTCAACCTCCTCAAAGTTTAAACATTTTCATTTTGCAAATATCAATTTTAATGTGACAAAAATATAAATAAAAAGTTGGTATAAGATATTTCCTAGGCTTTTAAAAGGAGGTACACATAGATACTCAGGCACCAGTTTAGGAAAGAATAAAAATTTATGTCCAGAGTAAGCTTGCTATGGTTTATTTTGCTCATTTTGTGCTAAGCAAATCTGGTAAAAATGAGACTAGCGTTTGATTTACTTTAGTTTAATTAAGGAGCCTGGCATGCTCACACCAGTACTAGAAAGAAAAGTTCTCTGCAGCTGAGATGAGTTTCTAAGGAATTACACTGGATCAAAAAGAAATAACTAAGGATTGCATACTACGACACTTCATTTCTATACCATTCTTTAAATTCCAAGCATAAGGCAAAAGAAGCACTATTGTCTTTTTCTCTGAATTAGAAGTGAAAAAGTTGTTTAAAAATTGATATATTGGCAAGGAGATGCAAATAATTCTTATACTTAGGGTTGTTTTTAGTCTTCACTGTGGCAGTGGCTATATGAAGCTAATTAGGTGAATATATGTATTCATATATATAATTTATGTGCACACATATTATATGCATGAATAACCTCAAATGAAACAGGAGAAATCTAACTGACATTGATGGCTAGCAGAAGTGTTAATAACTTCCTTATACTACTATATCTTAAGTTTTCAAATGGGAAAATATCTAATGGGAAAATTTAGATAAGACATATTACAGAGTTCTCTCTATGTGATTTTTGGCAGTGGATGGGAGTACACAATTAAATGAAATTGAATTAGAAGTTTAATACTAAAAATCATGAACCTTTTATTTGAAAAAAGGCCTGTTCTTACAATCTTAACTACACAAACACAAAATGAAATACTTAGAATAAAATAAAATGTTATTCACTAGTCAATTAAATTAAGTAAAGCTACCTGTGATCTACCACTGATCTATTTTCTGTGGCTGGGGCAAAGAGATAACCTAAATGATGGAAAGGTTTATTTTTGTTCCTGGTTTCAATGGCTTCCTTGGCTAGTCTTAATGTTTTGCAGATAGTGTAACCTAGAACACCATGACAGAAACCTGCGATAGAGTAGCCCTTCTCATCTCTTGGTAACCAGAAAGCAGAAAAGGGAGATAGAAAAAGGCTTTATCTCAGTATCCCTTTCATGTATGGATTCCCCATGACATAAAGTTCTCACAGGAATTTCACCTACTAATAGTTCATCCCCTACTCACAAACCAGTAATTGAAAGACAAGTCTCTAATGCATGCATATTGTGGGTGTACTCTACATCCAAGCTACAGCATATATTTACTCAAACTACTAATTTCTTAATCAAGTTTCAACTTATCCAAATCGAATTTGTATTTGGCTTTGAGTTTTGTGTTTAGTTTTCTGTGTGTATGGAAAGTGCTAAAGTGTGAACCCAATAGTTGCTGTATTATAATCAAGTTCTCTCGTGGGTGTTGTGTTTGGATGATAAGGGAGGAGTCAGGAGTAGCACAAAACATCTCCATGACACCCTCATCCTCTGGTATGATTCTCTTGCATTGTACATCTCTTTAAGAAATGTTTTTTTACAAGTTCTGAGGTATTTATTTTTATTATCCATACGGATACATTTCACATGCCCATTAGTTTCTAAAGTATAATGACAACTTTTTTGGAAAGAAGAGAGAAAAGAAACACTAAGTTGTCCTTTTCAAGTATTGGAAGATTTCTTCAAGAAAACCAAAGTGAAGTAAAAAATAAAGTCATTTCTGATGCTATTAGCAGATTCTACTGTGAGGACCTTAATACAGTAGTAATTCATTATACATTAGTAAGGATATTCTTTGGCACAAGTTGTAACATATGCTTCAAAATATTCCTAAAATTCAGAGATACCTATGCAATCCCTCTGAACTGGGAATGCATGTGTATAGTAAATGGCAACGATGATTGTAAAAAATGCTGAGTTACACAAGTGTATTGCATCATGGATGACTTGAGTGACTGATGAGGGTAAACAGTGGTTACCATCTAAGATGCACTTTGATACAAGCCTTTGGAAATCATTATAGTATGTATTGGCGTACTTCAGAACATACTAAGGATGAAGGAACAAATAAAATGTGGCAGTTTTTCTTACAGACTTGAGTACTTTTATTGAGGAAACATATAAGAAGACAAGAAAAATGTAGAGATACAGAAAAGTAGTACCTATTGCAGAAGAAACAACAACAAAAAGAGAAAAGTTGCTCCGGGAGCAATAGATAACTGCAATATAAATACGGGCTGTATAATAAGGAGGAGAGTTTTGGAATGTAAACACATATGAAAATTTGACTGTATTTCTTTGTTTAATTATGAGGTGCAGCTATTTTTACATTTACCAAGGAGTGTAGCCTAGAGTTTAGGACATTCTCCAATATGACAAGAAGATAGGTTAAGTAGATAGTTTCCAGGACTGTAATGGAAATACATTGATAAAACATGAATACCAAAATTTTGTGTATAGGTACAGAAGGAGACAAGAATTTTTTATTTTATTGGGACACTTGATTGAATAGCCATTTCTTCATTCATACAGGCTACTCTGGAGAATTAACACAGGTCACTGGAATCTTCCAGAATGTCAGTGTCATTAAGCAGAACTAAAAAAGTTCCCTGTATAAATTCAGTGATCCATGTTGCACTGCGTTTTCTTGAAAGGATATTGTTAGAAAAAAATGTTTGCTTTTTAAATAGAGAAAAATCAGAGATATAAATTCAAGGATAAGATGCAGAGAATTGAAGCACATTTAATACTCATGACAATGTATAGATTGATATATGCACGTTCACACATGCATGAGGAACTAACAAATCAAATACTCTTTAGTCATAAAGAGATTTGTATTTCAAATGATGTATGGATTTATTTTTAAAAACTGATTTAAATATCTATGGTATATGAGAGTCATTCTGTTGCCATCAAAGAAAACTGACCTGCTCTCTGAAAGGTAGTATAAAAATTTATGAAAATATTAAATATTGTTGATACTGAAGAATATAAGGAGTTCTACGTAAAACATAATAATATTGTGCAAGAGTTGAGCCCATGGTTACTAGGACCTTCACATATCCTTTCTGTTTTGATATGAAACTATCCTTTTCTAATATTTGAAAACATCTTGTATTTTTGAAATGAAGAATGGTATTTGATGAGAAAAAAAAAAAAACCTATGTTACAGGCTACCAACACACAACTAAGCTCAACTTATTCCTGTGTTCTTCAGCTCAACAGTCTTGATTAGGTTTGGTGCTTACTCTCTTCTCTGTAGAAATTCACAGGCAACACAGGAAAGCTAGATGTACCACAAAATGGGTTGTATTTGTTCAGACATGAGTCATTCTATCACCTAATTTGTTATCTGTATAAATCTACTAAAAGCCAGAACTATATGGTATAAATATTAACCTAGTCTGATGATAGGTCATTCCCTATTAGTGTCTCAACAACAAGTGATTTAATTACACACATGTACATGCACGCTGTTTATTGAAGATTTTTTTTTCCTCATTACAGAGTAGACTGCTCAAGCAATACTTATGGATTATCTTAAAAGAGAATATACATTAACAAATAAAGTTAACATCATCATGTAATTGTACATTAAATATCTGATTTGCCACTAATTGCAAAACTACAATTTGAACACATTAATAAATTCCCTTAATTATATTAGGTAATTAAATTTCTGTTTAGCATGATTAGTGCACTGTTTATGTAACAAAATGTTTAGCACTTACTCTTTTTATGGTCTTAGGGATCATTTTTTTAATTGGTTATTTTGTTTATTTACATTTTAAATGTTATCCTCCTTCTCTATTTCCCCTCCCCAAACCGTTTATGCTATCCCATCTCCCTCCTGCATCTAAGAGGGTACTCCCTTACCCATCTATCCACTTCTGTGCATTCTCCTACACTGGGATATCCAGCTTTCATAGAACCAAGGACCTCCCCTCTCATTGATGCCAGATAAGGCAATCCTCTGCTACATATACAGCTGGAGTCATGGGTACCCCCGATGTGTACTCTTTGGTTGGTGGTTTAGTCCCTGGAAGCTCTGGGGGTTCTCGTTGGTTGATGTTGTTCTTCCTATGGTGTTGCAAACTCCTTCAGCTCCTTCATCACTTCCCCTAACTCCTCCAATGGAGGAGTCCCTCTGCTCAGTCAGATGGTTTGCTGTGAGCATCTGCATCTGTATTGGCCAGGCTCTGGCAGAGCCTCTCAGGGGACAGCCATATTAGGCTTCTGTCAACAAGTACTTCTTGACATTAGTAATAGTGTCTGTGTTTGGTGGCTGCATATGAGATGGATCCCCAGGTGGAGCATTCACTGGATGCCCTTTCTTTCAGTCTGTGCTCCACAGTTTGTTCTGCATTTCCTTTTGACAGGAGTAAATCTGGGTTAATATATTTGAGATGATATATGGGGAGCCATGCCTAACCATTAGATATGGTGTCTATAGGTTTTCTATACCGTTTGTTGGGTATGTCGGTTAATGTTATCCCAATTGGGTCGTGGGAATCTTTTGCTACCCTGGCATCTGGGACATTCTAGTGGCTATCCCCAACTCCCCATTCCCCACCACTTCATAATTTTCAATTTTCTGACCCTCTGTATTTCTCTCCAGTCTCCTCCCATACCAGATCCTGACTCCTCCTCTTTCCCTCCCAGTGCCCTCCCTCCCTCTACCGCCCTTGAAGCAAGAGAACAGGCAAGGGGACACTAGGGGCACCATTCCCTAGGAATCTGTCCCAATGTCTCCTGCATCTAGCTAAGTTGCCTTTTAAACTGCTCAGAACTTCTGAAATTAGCAGACTAATCCTTGAAAACACGCAACTGCTGGGAATGATTCAGAATTAAGACACAGTGTTTTGTAAAGTGTGGATATTTTAGAAAACTGAAAACCTCATATCTATTTAAACAAATTGCTACCAGCACAATCATTTTATTATTCATTTGTATTGGTTCTTGACGTAATTATGAAGACTTTCTTTTAAAAACATTTTGTTGATGCCCAGAATAAAAAGCCCTAACTCACTGCCAGTAGAAGCATAAGCTGTTGTACCAACCATTGTAATAATCTCTCATTTATGTATTTATTTATTTACATCTCAAATGTTGCTCTACCAAGTTCCCCCTAACAAAGTTCCTCCTCGTACCCCTCTTCTTCTCCCCTCCCCTTCATCTCTGCCTTCCCCTATATTACTCAACCCTGGTGCATCAATTCTCTGCAGGATTAGATGTATCTTCTCCCAATGAGGCCAGACAATGCAGCACCATGATAGTAGGCCTTGCACCAGCTGTGCATACTCTTCAGTTGGTCACCCAGACTCTGGGAGCTCCCAGTGGTTCAGTTTAATTGACACTGTTGTTCTTCCTATGGTGTGGCCATCTTGTAAGGACCTTTAATCCTTCCCATAATTCTTCCACAGGGATCCCTGAGCTCTATCCAATGGTTGTTTGTGAGTATCTGCACCTAATTCAGTCAGCTTCTGTGTAAGGCATCTTAGTGAACTGCTATACTAGGCTCCTGTCTTAAAATACATACGTTTTTCTCAATATAAATTTTAAATAACTCCAAACATATTAACTGTATATTTCAAAATAATGCATCACTACTAGTATTTTCTGAAATGAACATAAATATATAAAGTTTTTTTGTTTGTTTGTTTTGTATTTAGTAGAGTTTAAAATATTGGCTCTTACTGTGGTAAAAGCCCAAAATAAGAACAATTTTTACACATTGGATTTCATTGTAATAAGGCTGTACTTCAATGACCCTCACATCACCAAAAGATTTTATCTTAATCGTAGCTAAGCTGAGAGTTGACAGTTCTGCTGCACCGAGGAATGAATTGTAGGCACGATTTTTGGATACAGACTTCCTACTATGGTCAAAACTATTTGAACTGAGTGAGCGACTTAATTCTCAGCCCACAGAGAACAGGTTACATTCATTTAAGAAATGGTGTGTGTATTAAGATGGTCTATCCATAAAGTCATTCACCAACTGTTTCAATGAACAATAGTTCTGCTTGGAGAGTGGCACAGACCTTAGGTGAGGGTAAGAATCTGGTTCATTACCTGTAATAATTTGGAAAAGCATTCATCTCAGAGAAAGAGTAACTTATAAAGTCGTCTTCTTTAAACTTGATACAAGAGCTACAAATGTCAAGCAAAGCATTCATTCTCATTCCTTGTTGTTCTCTTTCCTACAAGCCACCTCAAAATTAATTGTCTGTCTCCCTTGGGTATATAAATACTTTTGAAATATATAAGCTGTTCTGAAAACCATAGTATAGTGTAAAAACATGAAATAAACAATACTACTAATAAAGAGGCTGAGATATGAATATAGAGAGGCTTAATATGAATTTTCATATTAAGATATTAAGAAAAGGTAATTGTCACCTCCTGTTGTTTTTGTTGTAAGATGTGGAATTAGATTTGTGTGGATTTGTTGAAAGATTACTTTCTTGCTTCTTTTAGGGTGTAGTTTTGCTCCTTATGTTGATGTTTTCCATCCATTATCCTTTGTAGAGCTGGATTTGTGGAAAGATATTGTGTAAATTTTGTTTTGTCATGGAATATCTTGTTTTCTCCATCTATGCTAATTGAGAGTTTTGCTGGGTATAGTAGCATGGGCTGGCATTTGTGTTCTTGTAGGGTCTGTATGACATCTGCCCAGGATCTTCTAGCTTTCATAGTCTCTGGTGAGAAGTCTGGTGTATGAGAGTTGCATTTATGTATGAATACAAGAATGAATACTTAGAAGTCAGTGCAAAACTATTACTTTAAAATATGGTTGTTGTAAGTTCTCTGGGGTCCATGACCTCCACAGTTACAGGGTGTTGGGTAAACATATAGTATTTGGCATGAATTCCTTACAGTTAACTGCATTATATGTCCAACTAGACAGATGTTGGCTACCCCCAAGATAAAAGTGCCACTATTGTTCCATTGAGGATATCTTTCTGATCTTGTTATTGTATACATGACTATTCATAGGCTTTACAACTGTGTAAGACTATTAAAGCTGTTACCCTAAGTGCTAGTGTGGTTGGTACAAGAACATACTTTCCACATGACCAAAGGAGAAACATTAACTATAAACCATTTGCTCTACAATGATTTCCTTCCCTAAAGACATGCTAGGGTAATGGTGCCACAAAGCTTGTGGAGCTACCAATCACATATCTAATATCTAATTGGATTGAGGGTTCATTTCACAAGATGAAATCTATATTCACCACTGCTTCTGTGACCAAGAGCAAGAGGCAAGATAGCCTAGGAACCTAGGATAAAACCCATGTTCAGCCATCATCAGAGAGGCATCCTCCTGCAGCATCTGGGAACAAATACAGAGAGGTATTATGAAGAGTGTAAGAGACATTGGAAAACTCAGTCCTAAACATGATGCCTCCATCAAATCAGAGCTCAGGTAACCCTGCTGAAGAGGAAAAGGACATAGTTTAAGAGGCAGAGGGGATGGAGACCAAAAAGACAAGTCTCTCTAAAGCAACATAAACAAAAGTCATATCAACTCAGAGACTGAGGAAGCAAGCACAAGGCTTGCACAGGTCTGTAGATGTGAATACTTAATCCACACTAAGCACCCAGTGGGTGATCATGTTTCTATCCACCCTCCAGAGTTCTCTGGATATGTGAATGAAAGACATACATCAGCTTAATTTTGATGAGCCTTGACTAACTCAATGGCTAAGCACTTCCAAACCTCCCCATAGCTAATTCATTGTTAACATCTTCTAAACTAATATGCTACCCCAGAACTAAGCAGGGGAATGGCCCTTGGGCCTACTTAATTCTTAATTTCCTTGGGGCTCTTAATTCTGATCTTTTTCCTTTTTCCCTTCATGGGTGTGGCCCATTCTACAGCCCTCTCATGGTGGAATCCTTTCCTCTCCTCTGAGTTTCTTTCATAAGAATCCTAAAAGTCCCCACTCATTCACCCTAACCCAACCACTGGCCACTTTCTCTTTATTAATTAGTAAAAAAATAAATTGAGGACAGGGATCCTCAGTATGTAGACATGCAAATTTTGGGAGCTGAATATAGACAAAGCATTAGAACAATCCCCAACACAGGTCTGCCTCAGATCTTCTATGTTTATATTTTAGCTTAAGGTTTGGTGTTTTCAAAGGGATTCTTGAGTATTAGAATGAATGTGTAAGTCTTTGACTCTTGTGCCTTCTCTTGCGCTCTTTTTCTACTATTGAGTTGTCTTGTCCAAAATTGGTACAATAGTATTGTGTTATCTTATATTTTATTTTGTTATATTTACAAAAGCAATGAGTGAACAGATGAATAAATAAATGACAATCTAGACTTTAAGGTAGAGATTAAGAACTGACTGGCCATTTATACCTGTTGGGAGAGAGAAACTTAAATTTCCTCTGATGGAGTGACACTAGATCTATCAATGACTCCAGAGCAGTCTGCGTGTTCAGGAGTAGTTGATCAACATCTAATGGACTCCTCAATCTTTTTGTCTTATTTTATTTAGTCACAGATTGGTGTGGTTCTCTGTTTATTTTTCTTTTTTGCATATGATTTTATTTATTTTTCTTGTTTTGGGGTACACTTTGTATACTAAGTTTTTGTTTAAAATTTTGAGAAAGAACTTAAAGATGGATGGGTAGAGAGATCTGGAGAGGATCTGAATGGACTTGGAAGAGGGGAAGGATATTATCAAAATATATTTAAAGTATTATCTTAAATATAAAAAGTCTGAATGTTACAATACTATTTTAAATTTATGAAATATGGTAAGTTAACTGCTTGACAGCACCATTGTGATATTGATCACAGTATAGCTTATGTTAAAGTTAGCCAAAGACTATGTTCTTGAGAATGAAAAGTTTCTACTTTTTGAAGGACCATATAAATACCACATGATACAAGCACCTGTGTAGAGCAGTATAGATTTTGTGGTCCAGTCCTATGGGACTTTAGGTAAGTATGTTTTGATATTTGCTATTGAAAATTGATTTATTGCAATATCTCTATGGGATTCAAAAGAAGCAATATTTTATTGCAAGTGATTCATCACATGTATATACCACAAGCCATAATTTATGTAGTATTTTGACTTCAAAAAGCACATTTTATTTATACAACTAAATTATCAGATTATTTTTGTCCCTGGATAGTCTTCGCTATGTACATGTGTATAGAAATTGATACTAAAGTACAAGCAGTTTATAAATTCAAACTCATTAAATTTAAACACACCATTTTAATTACTATAGATTTTATTTTCTAAGAACTTAGTATCTAGAGTATTCATAGATAGAGACATGTGGGATGACATGTAGCACTTAGGCTGGCAAACAAGAAAAGTGGCCAAAGGCCACTTACAACATTATATACAAGTTTGAGTTGCCAGTTTATGTACCATGAAAAATAAATAAGACCACATCCATAACTAAACAGATAGTATACAAACAACACATATACACACAGACACATAAGCACACATACAGATACACACAAACATATGCAGATATTCACACATTGTAACAAATAAAATCTACACATAAAGAATGTATCTAAGCATATATAGCACATATCCATACATAAACACAAAATATACGTGTAAACTCAGAAGCATACATATATGCATACATATGCACATATAATGCATAATATAGAATAAAATTAGTTGTATGGTAAAATAATTGAATATAAGTGGTAATATATTTTTCTTTCTAAAAAAATTAATTTTATGGAGCTGAAAGAGTAACTGTTTTACAAGGTTTATTGCAATGATTTTAAGAATATGAGATTTTTCTTTTGGTCACTATTCTTTGATAGTAAACTATTTCAATATTTTAAAAACAGGAAAAGGCTAAAGATTAATCATTATAATAGTAATTTCTCTATTCTAAGAAATTTTTCCTCATCTCCCTGTGGAAATCACAGGAGAGTGCATGATTTCCCAAATTGTCTTCACCTATTGTCAGAGTCACCCAAGGACCCTTTCCAGAGTCACCAAGGACCCTTTCCAGAGTCACCCAAGAACCCTTTCCACAGTCACCCAAGAACCCTTTCCAGAGTCACTCAAAGACCCTTTTCGCACACCACTGTTTGGCTTAGCACTCAACATTGATATTTTTCCACCTTACGAAATTCTGATCATCTTTTTGTACCTAAAGTTATCTTCAGTAAAATGTTGCTCACACTCTACGGGATTAACTGAAATATCTAGCCAGATGTTCTTAATATGGAAGTGATAAATACATGTGGAATTTACAGAGAGACTTGTTAAATCAACATGTTTATGATACAAGTAGAGTGGTTAAAACTGTGTGTTATGATTTGTAATGTATTTTTATGCAATTTACAATGAGCTGCGACCATACTGAGGGCTGAGATGATGATCCTCCCTCAGTTTGTTTACTTCATGTTTATCCGTGCCCAGTACAATATGCCAGAAATCCTTGATAAGCAGACTGATATTTATAATTACTGTCATTCTGGTAACTCCAGAATTATCCTTGATATTGTTTAAGTGACCTTAAAAAATTATCACAAGATAGTCTTTACATTTCTATCCTATTCTACAATTCTGTGGACTCATACCTTTGTAACTTACTTATTTTTACTTTAGAAAATGGTATAAATTCTAAAAAATTGTGACTAAACAATCTAGATACAATCTAGCCACATGCCACAGAACAGTTGTTCTTCCTTACCATTCTAAAATTTTGAAAATTGTAAGCAAATAATTTGGTAAAACAAGTAGAAATCTCGTAATTTATAAGCTTAATTAATTGGTGTATGCATGCCTGAAATGATGAATTTTACACCATCCATATTTCTCATATTGTTTAAAATAAAGTGTTCAGAATTCCTAATATATTATCTGGAATATTTGATCATCAATTTAACCTCAATATATCCATCTATACCCAGTTTTCATCTATATGTTTTATTATCTGTCTGTCACCTCTCTCTCTCTCTTCTCTCTCTCTCTCTCTCTCTCTGTCACTCTCTCTCTCTTTCACACACACACACACACACACACACACACACACACATCTCTTTCTCTTCCTCCTTACTTATTTTTCTCTACCATTCCTTTGACCTGTTAATGATCATATAACTCATTTTGAAATGCAGTCCTTCAAAACTCAATTTACAATTGAAAGAACACTTAGCTGCCCTTAGTTTCAGCTCTTTTCCTATTGTGGCAGCACAGTGTTTTCTGTCTCTGAAGGTAATTTCAAGTAGCTTATCAATATTCTGCTATTGTTCTTAAATGGATTGTTATTTCCTTTACACACTTATTTATAAAGCATTTTGTAGCTCTATCATTATTATAATGTATTTAGCCTGAAAACAAGGCTTCTTCTTTGAAGGTCTAATAAAACTCTGCACTAAACCCATCTGGTCCTGAGCATTTTTTAGTTGGGACACTATTAATGACTGTTTCTATTTCATGAGCAGATATGGGACTGTTTAAATTGTTGATCTGATCTTGATTTAACTTCGGTACCTGGTATCTGTCTAGAAAATTGTCCATTTCATCCAGGTTTTCCAATTTTGTTGAGTATAGCCTTTTGTAGTAGGCTCTCATGATTTTTTTGGATTTCCTCAGTGTCTGTTGTTATGTCTCCCTTTTCATTTCTAATCTTTTTAATTAGGATCATATCTCTGTGCCCTCTAGTTAGTCAGGCTAAGGGGTTATCTATTTTATTCATTTTCTCAAAGAACCAGCTCCTGGTTCGGTTGATTCTTTGTATTGTTCTTTTTGTTTCTATTTGGTTTATTTCAGCCCTGAGTTTGATTATTTCCTGCCTTAGACTTCTCTTGGGTGAATTTGCTTCTTTTTGTTCTAGAGATTTCAGGTGTACTGCCAAATTGCTGGTATATTCTCTCTCCAGTTTCTTTTTGGAGGCACTTAAAGCTCTGAGTTTTCCTCTTAGGACTGTTTTCATTGTGTCCCTATTTTGTTCTTATATATACTTATACTTTGTCTTAGACAACATTCTGCTAACATAGTATCAACACTGTTTGCTACTATGTCCATGGATGTGTCTTTAGCACATACAAATTTTATCTGTTATTTGCAATGTAACCAGTTTGAGTTGGATTAGAACATGGACTGTTGACATATAATATCATGAATCAACAATCACAATGCAAGTAGACATTAACAAAAGAAGGAATGTAGCATTGATAAAGCAATTGTATTCTTAATTAGGAAAGTAAACATATAATCCTATTGGATATAATGTATGTACAGTCTGATGGCAGCAGTACCAAGATATTCAGGAAGTCAAAAAGGAAAATGAGAACTAGAAAAATTTTGAATCAATAATAAAATGTGACTTCTATACAAAAAAGAGTATTCCTTGATTAAAAAGAGAAATTTCCATATTATGCTGATAAGTTCCTTAGATAATGATAAAATATAATACTGTTGAAATTCTATAAACTTTGTTCAGTGCTTTTGTTGCATAAGAATAATACCAAATTTAAGAACAAAATCAGTTTTCTACATTATACTTATCTCTAAGTTATCATTTTAAAACATGAGAGTCAATACATTATTTATTTCATCATCAATTACCCCCAAACCTCTTTCCCATTGAATCTATACTTCTCTATGCATTTACAAACAGACAAACTGGAAAATCTTCTAATACTTCATTCTACTTGCTGTGACCCATCCTTCCTTTTGAGTGAAATACTTTGAAAAGGCTGAGTTGTTAATTCATTAGTTGGGAAAAAAAAAACAAACTAAACCAAGAATCTCTTTGCCACCTTCAAGTGAATGGGGAGAAAGTAGTCCCTAGTAGAGTAGACACAAGACTCTCTGAAGTACAGAGCTTCTCACTGTAGTCACCATGTGCCCAAACATTCCTTTGTAGGTATTGAATGAGCTAATTAGATGTTGCAATGCATATTTGTAGCAAATGTTGACATGGTCCCTTAAGGTAAAATACACTGATTTATTTTCATAACATCACAGATCGATTTTTAACAAACTTAGTTGGGAAATGAAAAGGCTTGATATAAAGCAGATATAATAATACAATCACCTCTATACATTTACAGAGGCTCAACAATCTTTCCCTCTTTTATTAAACATAGATGTTTTTCTCACATAACATTATGGTTTCTGTTCCTTGTGTTTGTCTTAGTTCTTCTTCCCCTTTCCTTGAATCTGGATTTTCCCCCCTTCTCTTTCTCATTAAAAAAGGAATAGGCTTCTAAGAGGTAAGAATAAAATATAATATAATAAGAAAGCAAAAACTGACATGTTGGATTTTGACAAAACAGTCAAGCCCAAGGTAAATCACACACACACAAAAACAGAGATAAGACATTAGGAGACCAGGAAATTCCAAATATGGCATTGGCTAATGAGTCAGTTTTCTTTTGAGCATCTACTAGTGGGCATGAAGCCTACATGTAAGAGTAGTATGTCTCCCCAATGAGACTCCCTTGAATGAAACATAATTTTCATTCACAAGTGGTTATTGATTGGAGATACCTTCTGGATTATAGATGGAGGCATGTGTCTACTTCTCTTTTCATATCTAGAACTCTATCTGGTATATAAACATGCAGGACCTATATGCATCTTGCCTTAGCTTCTGTGAGTTCATATGTGCTTTAAATCAAAAGGACCTTGATTATTATTATTTTTTTTTTTGCTGTCCTTCATCCCCTCTGGCTTTTATACTCTTTCAACTTCTTCATCAGAAATTACTTAATTCTAAAGGAAGGGATTTGATGGCTGTATCCCTCCCATTTAGGGATTGGTGTTCCACAGTCTCAAACTCTGTATAGAATGTTTGGCTGTAGGTCTCTATATTTCTTTCATCTCCTGGAGGAGAAAGCTTCTCTGATGAATAAACAAAGCACTTATCTATGAGGTCTATGTATAAAGCAGAACGTCATTAGATGTCATTTTTTTGTTTTTTGTTTTTGTTTTTTGGGGTTTTTTGTTTGTTTGTTTGTTTTTCAAGATAGGGTTTCTCTGTATAGCCCTGGCTGTCCTGGAACTCACTCTGTAGACCAGGCTGGCCTCGAACTCAGAAATCCACCTGCCTCTGCCTCCCAAGTGCTGGGATTAAAGGCGTGTGCCACCACTGCCCAGCTAGATGTCATTTTTATTGCTACATTGTTTTTTATGTTTTGTGTGTGTGTGTACGTGTGTGTGTGTGTGTGTGTGTATGTGTGTGTTGTTGTTGTTATTGTTGTTTTATTTAGAATAGTAGTGTTTGGTTTTACCCTAGATGCATGGGCTTTCCTGTCTTAGGTTCTTGGTCACCCAGGCAAAGTAGAGTACATGGGTTCAATACCCTGGAGTGGGCATTAAGTCAAATCAAACATTGCTTGGTCACTCCCACAAGTTTTATGCCCCCATTGCCCTAACATTTTTTGCTGGCAGTGCTCCATTGCAAGGGCTATAGCTAGCTTGTTGTTTATATTCATCCTGTGGTAGCATGCAGAGTGCCTTCCTGTACCAAAGATGCTAGCTTTTAGCACTTAGCTGTGAAAGCTTTATGTAGGCATCAGTTAGAATTCTCTATGTTCAATGAGTGCTATAGGTGTTCTCTTAAGAAACAGGACCTTGATTTCAATTTGTGGAGAGAAAGTTTAAAGTCTTGTTTGGGGTTCCCATGGAATACTTTGCCCAATAATTGAATTAGATATAAGACAGTATTGATACAGGAAGCTTCATTTGATGGTGAGAGATGTCTACTTGTGTCTCTGTCTCCCCCAGTGTTTGGAGATTTTATTTAGAAACCTTCATTTATGTATATATTTTAAGAATTTTCTACTGTATTACATTTCCATACTACTCAAATAGCTCTTCATTTTAGCTCTCTTTTTTTCTGTATTCTTTTTCTCTTATAACCAAAAATGTTTCAGCAGTTCAAATTTATAACTCTGTGTGTACATTGTGTGAGAATTACCAAAGAAAAAAGAGAATTTCAATTAGTGTTGGGGGAGAATGATAGTGGTCCAGAAAAGATGACTACTTGTGGGGAGGAAATACATTAGGACATGATGAGATTCTACTTCAGTTAAAAACATTAAAAACACAATCCAGGAACCACAAATGAGAAAAACAGCAAGACAAAAAAAGCAAAGAAAAACACGTCCTATTGCGAACAGGGCACTGAGCAGGTGCCACGGTTCTGTTGCACGTGCTGTTTCGAGCATGGCGTCGGCTTCACCCTGTTAGCACTGAAGGAAGTAGAGGACATCAGCCTGCTATTGCTACTGGTAGAGGAGTGTGTGCTTAATCTTGGCGAATGTCATTCGTCTGGTGGCCTTTTGTCCCTTTCCTTCATTCCAGGTTGCCTTGGAAAATGCCAATGCTGTGTCTGAAGGTGTTGTTCACGAGGACCTTCGCCTGCTCCTGGAGACGTACCTGCCATCTAAAAAGAAGAAAGTACTTCTGAGGGTTGGAGACCTCAAGATTGGTGTTGCAATTCAGGAGGAGATGGGGTACAACTGCCAAACTGGTGGTGTGATAGCTGAGATCCTTCGAGGAGTTCATCTGGTGAAGGGTCTGACAGATCTTTCTGCTAGTCAAGCCCAGCTAGGGCTGGGACACAGCTATTCTCGTGCCAGAGTTAAATTTAACGTGAACCGGGTGAACAACATGATCATTCAGTCCACAAGCCTCCTGGACCAACGGGATAAAGATATCAGTACCTTCTCGATGCGTGTCAGGGAGTGGTATGGGTACCATTTTCCAGAGCTGGTGAAGATCATCAATGACCATGCTCCATACTGTCGCCTGGCTCAGTTCATTGAGAACCGCAGGGAGCTGACTGGGAACAAAGTTAGAGAAACTGAAAGAAATGACGATGGATGGGGCCAAGGCTAAGGCCATTTTGGATGCCTCTTGGTCCTCCATGGGCATGGACATACCCGCTATCGACTTTATAAACCTCAAGAGCTTCTCCAGTCATGTGGTATCTTTGTCAGAGTATCACCAGAGCCTACATACTTACCTTCACTCCAAGATGAATCAAATAGTCCCCAGGCTGTCAGCCTTAACTGTGGAAGCGGTAGATGCATGCCTCATTGCTCATTCTGGCAGCCTCAACAACCTGGCCAAGTATCGAGCGTCCACAGTACAGATCCTTGGGCCTGAAAAGGCCTTGTTAAGATCCCTGAAGACAAGGGATCACATACCAAAACACGGACTCATTTTTCTTTCCACCTTCATCGTCCCTCCGAGCAGCTGCAAAGAACAAAAGCCTGTATCTCCCTACACCTAGCATACAAATGCAGTATTGCCTCAAGAATTGATTGCTTCTCTGAGGTCCCCACAAGTGTGTTTGGGGAAAAAAACCTCCCTGAACAAAACTCCCTGAACTCGGCTGTCTTTTTCTGAGATTGGAGAGATTCCACGGAAGAACTTGCATATCTTGAAGGAAGCAGTGGTTCAGGCAGGGGAAGCGGTTACTGAAATCACCAAAAATCTGGAAAAACAAGAAAAGAAACGCTTGAAGAAGGAAAAGAAGCGACTGGTAGCACTGGCCCTGGCGTCTTCAGAAGACAGTAGTACTCCAGAAGAGTGCGAGGAAGTACAGGAAAAAACCTAAGAAGAATAAGCTAAAACAACCCAAGAGACCCTACGGGAAAACGGAATGGAAGACCCACCTGTCTCTTTGCCTAAAACCAAGAAAAAGAAAGCTTTTCCTAAGGAGGAGCTGGCAAGTGATCTTGTAAAGACTGCCATGGCCACTAGCAGCAGCTAAGAAATAAATCCTCACCTAAGGAGGAAGTGGCCAGCGAACCAGAAGAGGCAGCAAGCCCCACCACCCCTAAGAAGAAAAGGAAATTTTCTAAGGAGGAGCCTGAGACTGCTGCTAACTGCACAAAGAGCAGCACAAAGAAAAAGAAAAAGAAAGTCTTAGAAAGAGCAGGAGGATTAACATGGACCTGCTTGGTGGGAGGGGCATACCTCGTGGGGGCAGCTCCTGCCCATGATAAACCCCAATAAAAACACAAAACCAGATTTAAAAAAAAAAGAAAGAAAAGAAAAACATGTCCTAATTTTTTTCTTTTCCTATTGCTAAAAAGAGACATCATGGTCAAATCAAATGTATAAGGGAAAGTATTGAATTAGGCAGCTTAGTTATATTTTCATCGGGTGAGTCCATGACCGTTAGGGTGGGGTGGGGGAGCGTGGTAGCACACAGGCATAGTGTTAATTTGAGAGCTTAGATCTTATGCATAAGATCTAAGGGGGGTGTGAATTTCATAATCCCCAGAGATCATCCTAGTGGTACAACTCCTTTAACTAGGCCACAAATACTAATCCTTCTAAACAATTCCAACAACTAGGGATCATGCACTCAAAACTATGAGCCTATATGGCCATTTTCATTCAGACTACCACCACATGCAAGAACTTATTTTGCACATTTTATATACGAATAAAAATGTTAAATAGGCTGGAGCAGTTGTTTGAGAAAGTATTTGCCTCATAAGCACGAGTGGCCGGACCCAGGTAATGAACCTAGATTTTGAACCTAGATAAAGAAGCCCATAGGCTGTGTTAGCTAACAGGAATCTGAGTAGTAACCTTTAATTTTATTTAATCATTAAAAATAAATAACATTTTTGAAAACCCTCATATATGGGCACTATATCAATATGACTTCTATCTTTCACCCCCCACCTCAAACTCCTCATATCCTCTTTCCTTCCATCTTTGACTGTTCTGTACACACACACACACACACACACACACACACACACACACACACATACATACCCATGGCAGGGGGAGGGAGGGAGGGGAGAGAGAGAGAGAGAGAGAGACAGAGAGAGAGACAGAGAGAGACAGAGAGAGAGACAGAGAGAGAGAGAGAGAGAGAGAGAGAGAGAGAGAGAGAGAGAGAGAGAGAGAGAGATGCTCGTATGTAATTTCAGTCTACTGAGCTTATCTAGCACTGCTCCTATTCAGGGATAACCTCTTGGAATTAGATATCCTGTGGACGGTCATTCAATAGAAGACTAGTTCTCCTCTATTCCATTCACGATCTGTGGCTTTTTATCTGGGGCTTACCGTCATGTGAAATTTTCCCTCCGCATGTTAAGTGGTGGTGTCATTATTCTAGTGCTATTGTTGAGAACTCACGGATGTGTTTACCCTGTCACTGTCAGTCTGAGAGGAGAACAAGTAGTCAACATTTATTCACACAAACTTACAGTCACCATATTTAGTAGAATAACAGATTCCTGCAGCATAATGTCCTATTTCTGTGCCATTTACAATGAATAGCCACTTTTCATGTTTCAAATATTAAGACCCATTTTACTAGACTCTAGTCCTTTTTGATCATATGGAGGAATACTGTCCCAAATGAATACTTTATCCACAAAATATATCTGAAATGAAGAAAATATGATTGGATAATAGCCCTTAAAAAGTAGGATAGAAATATTTTCCTAATTTCATTTAATAAATATTTTAATAATCATTAATAAACATCATTTAATCATTTATCATTAATCATTTAATAAATAATCATTTAATAAACATCATATCTGTTTGTCACATCTATAAATTATTTTATGGTAGGAATTAAACTCAGTTGTCTCCCTGAAGAAGTAAAAGGAATGTAGGTGGACTTTTCTCTGTTCACCTTAATGTTCTCAAGATTACTACCCAATGTTTTTCTGAATAAACATATTTTCTAATCACTGCATCAAGATGCCAAATAATATGAAGTCATGATGTTTGAGACATGATGAACAAGTCCTAAACAAAATTTGAAAGTATCCATTTATAATTTGTTTAGTGATCTCTAGTTAAAATAATTTACATGATATACATCTTTAAAGTCCATAGCCTAAGATAAAAATTATTCTCAAGTTGCATCAAAATCATGTATGCAAATTATTAATTTCTAATGACATATTTTATATTTATTCATGTATATATCATTTAAATAAAGATACATTTAATTAAATATGTATAATGAAACAAAAATAGATAAAAGTTTATTCTTACAAGCTCCATGTTCTTTAAGAAGAAAGGATTAGCACTGACTGGCCTTAGCTTGAAGTTAGAACAATGAGAAAGTCTCACCCTCCTGGCAGTAGATCCTATACCAATTCAATTATTTGTTTTATTTGGATAGAACATACTGATTGAAAACAATGAAAATGAAGTACCTGTATAACAACTACAAAGAATAATGCTAAATTTATTTTTTATCTATTGTCATAGGTCAGAGGATAATATCAAATGTATTTCATATACATACATATATGCATACATACATATAAACATTGCCAATTATAATGTTAATAATTTTACAAGAAAAATATGTCCATCTTCAAGAATTAAGATCATTTGCTGCTATGATTTTTATCATAATTTAGAAACAGAGCTACATAAATAGTGATCTTTAGAATTATATAAAGATTATATGCTTTATCTGCATATAAACTTGATCTGTCTCATAATCAACAATAAAATACCTGAAAATTTAAGGAGATAAATGTGTTTTCTTATAATTCTTGAGTCTAGGAAGTCTATGATTAAGGTGGCATCACCTAAGCCCTGATTATTAGGACTTCACAGGGTGGAAGTTACAGGGAGATGTGAAAATTTGTCCTGTCACATGGAGAAAGAGTGTAGACGAAATCCCTCACTCACAGTCTTCTTATTGTCCCTTTCACAAGAACCTAATCAACTCCAGTGAATCTCACCTCTGCCTTGAAGATAAAGTTTCAACCTGAATTGTTTGAAGAGATAAAATGTCAAAACATAGTAATCTCTGGAAACCAAACCAGAAAATAGTTATTTATATACAGTAGTAAACTGTGCTGGTTTGAATCATATTTTTCTTTATGGATATTCTAAAATGAGCCAGTGTCAGCCTTTAACAAAATTCATCTACTGTTAGTGCCCTATCAATGTTTCATGTCTGTTTAAATCCATGATTCAACTTCTGCAGCACATGCAGTAGAGAATTGAGAAAAGAGGATTGGTGACCTTCCATTCATATATAGACTGTTAGAAAGAATAGGACTCTGACAAAAAAGAGACCAGGAACAAAGCAAAAGGAACTCTGCAAGACAATTTACTCCAGTGCAGGAGGTCATGGAGATATCTGAAAGTAGGAAAGTGAGCCCATGAAGAAAAAAGCTCACTTAAGTGTTTACTCCTACACATGACTTGATACCCATACCATTAATGGAAGTTCTGCTTCAAGACCTGATGGCAATTGCCTAATTCAAAAATGGTGATGAAGAGAAACAGTGTGATCGGAGTCTCTGGAATTCCTGGGGCTTGAACAAGCAGCCATGTACCAAAGGATTTCACAAGATGAGAGAGGTTTACGGAGGAATGGTTGTTGTAGCCATCTTTGATAGAAAACAAACATTCCTCATAGAAAATTGAAACAATGGATACTAAAGATTTAATAATCTTTTATGAAATGGCATGAGTAGAGTTTGTAATTTGAAGTTGTGGAATCAGTCAGAGGAATCTGAACTATATGAAGACATCTTTTAAACTCTGGCAGTTAATGCACAGATAAACTAGTTCAGTTGTATTTCTTTTATTTTGTTTTCTATAAAATTGCAATAGGGTCACTTGAGGGAGGAAAACTAGGATTTTTTTTCCTTTCTCTCTCCTTTGTAAACAAATCCATTTTATTCACCAATCTCTGTTTTCTGACATGGAGGGAAGCTGTGTGACATGTTTATGGATCAAAATGAGTCCTCACGTGTGTTCATTTTGTATTTACTTTTCTGACAAGGTGTAAACAAGTCAACACCTGATCCATCTCAACACGAGAAAGAAAGAAATGGAATCCCAGGAGAGGGTGTGGCAATGGTACCTCTTCCCTCCTCACTAAAGAGTGCTAACAGCACCACTCCAGTTGCTCTCTGGTGTTCTGCTTATTTGCTCTGATAAAAGTGCCAAACATTCTGCAAGTTGCCACAGCAATTTCAGCTCTATCGTGTCTACAAAAAAAATCTTAATTTTTTACAGTGGTGGTTAACATAAGTTCTTAGTCCATAGAGAGCTTTAAAAATGCCAGCCACCTAATATGAAGAATATTTAAAGTGAAGATTTTAATAATATTCAAGTAAATCTTATTTAAGATTTGTGGAGATTTTAAAACTCACTAGTAAATATAAAAATATTTTTTTTTTCTGCATGGTGTTACTAAGTTGCATTGTTTTCTCTAACAAGATGGAAGTCCATAGGATTTTCAGTGACATCAAGCATCAGAACTCGAAACAATTTCAACTGAACTAAAACTTTGAATCCAAACACATAAAACTTAGGGAAAATAAATGGGTACTGCAATGTCATTTTTGATGGCTATATGGTTTTGTGTGTCAACTTGACATAGGCTGGAGTTATCACAGAGATAGGAGGCTCGGTTGGGGAAGTGTCTTCATGAAATTCAACTGTGGGGCATTTTCTCAGTTGGTGATCAAGTAGGGAGGGCCCAATGTGGGTGGTGCCATCCCTGGGCTAGTAGTCTTGGGTTCTGTAAGAGAGAAAGTTGAGCAAGCCAGGGGAAGCAAGCCAGTAAGAAAGATCCCTCCATGACCTCTGTGTCAGCTCCTGCTTTCTGACCTGCTTGATTTCTAGTCCTGACTCCCTTTAGTTATTAACAGTCATGTGGAAGTGCAAGCTAAATAAACCCTTTCCTTCCCAACTTGATTCTTGGTCATGATGTTTGTGAAGGAATAGAAACCCTGACTAAGACAATGGCTATTCTTAGTTGTCAACTTGACTATATCTGTAATGAACTACAATCCAAATAGGAGAGCATACCCATGAGAGATATTCTGCTTGGTTGGAAGTGGGTGATTCTACTTCAAGTCTGGATCTTTGAGGAAGGAAGGCACACCTCTGATTTGGATCTTGAGGCTGGAAGATACACTTTAATCTGGGCTATACCTTCTGCTGGAAGCCTATGTAAGGATATGGAAGAGGGAACATCTTGCTCTTTGCCAGTGTGTCCTTGCTTTGCTAACACATCCATTTTTTTTCACTGACATTAAAGTCTGCTTCTTTGTGATTCCAGCATATACAGAAGATGAGTTGAGACAGTCAACACTGTGGGACTAACTATTGGATACTTGGACTTTCCTTCCATAGGTAGGCATTGTTGGATTAGTTAGTATGTAGCCTGTTAGTTGTTTTAATAAACCCCTGTTTTTTTATATATAAAGAAAGAGATCCATTCCATAAGCTGTGTGACTAATACAGAGTTGATAATGTTATGTTTGAGTTAGTTTCAGAACTAAGGACAAATTTTAAAATAAAGGAAAACAATAAAAAGTCCACAATAGTTCTATTAGTTTGTTTGAAAAAAA
>JADRCC010573158.1:2381-14452 GCA_019843855.1 Hylomyscus alleni | reverse complement strand
TGGCACAATAGGGTCAGCAGAATGCAGCTGTATAGCAGTTGCCAATTAACCTCCACTCAAAGCATCCTGGTGACAGCAGCAAGACGGCGTGCATTCCTCTCTACCCACTCCAAATGAAAGACACACACACACACACACACACACACACACACTCACAGCCTTCTGTTTTAATATGCCTTAAACAGCTCAATGGTGGGGGGCCCCCCCAAACCCCCCCGGGGGCCCCCCCCCCCCCCCCCCGAGTTATTACATACTTTATCGATATTCCACTGTTGTTGCTCTAGACTCATTCTGGGCAGGGGGAGCCCTGGGACCCTTCTCCTCAGGCTCCTATGTGATTGCTATGGTCTCTTTTCTGTACCTCCCAGACTTGGTCTTTACTCATTTTTCAGCATGGTGGATCTATCCTCTCTCTGTCTGTCTCTCTCAATCTCTGTCTCTTTCTGTCTTTCTATGTTTCTCTGTCTCTCTTTCTCCCTCTTTCCTGAGAAAATCCCACCTCTGTCTCTGCCCAGGCTTTGTCTACCAGTAACTTTATTTATCAATCAAATTCAACTGGGGGCAGGGTCCTTCAGCATGCAGATTCCCCCTGTAATTTGGGGGAGACAAATTAACATAAGTAGCATTAGACCAAAGCCACAGCACAGCAGAGAGGCTAGCTGCATTTGGTCAGCATGTCTTCTTCATTTGGTAATTCCTTCTGTTCTCAACACTTCCCAGTGTTCCTGCACACTCCACTCTGCATTATCCCAGTTTTCCAGAGTCTATCCTGTTCCTAACTAGTCTAGCTTTTTATTATTAATCAGGTCAGGCAGAACCATTCATTCTAGAACCTTAGCCAATTTGCCCCATGCTCTTTTCTTGGGAAGCAGCCATAGTTGACAACCTGTATGGATTGCTCGTAACCAGTGTGGTGATCTTGATTGATGGTTTCATGGAAGCAGGATGACAGGCAAGTCACACAGGTTCAATGTTAGAGTTAAATATCTGACAAAAGGGTGAAGTGCTGATTGCTGTTGGTCCTTTCCTACACTTTCAAGAATGGTGTATCCTCTAGATAAAGGAATAAAAGTGTATCGTAGATGTTAAGAGGTTCTGATGCTCCAGGGTGAGCTGTTTTCTGCTTCAGTCAACTCCAGAAGTACTAGGCAGTCCATGACTCCTCACCCTCTTTCCTGTCTTTTGAAAGTGTACCTTGTGACTATTTTTGTTTCCTAGATGAGACAAATAATTTACCAAGATATCTTTAAGTGCATGAGCCTTGTACCTAGCAACTACAAACTTTATCACTGAATCAAATCAAAAGATGACACCATTTTGACTTCCTAGAGTTTTACCTTCCCTTTGCTCTGCATAAGTTTCTTGCATCTTTGGGTTCTTTGCTCTAATTTCCCCATGAACTGGCTTGTTCATTGTTGTCTCTGTGAGTCCTTAAGGCTGTCTCTGTCCATACACAGTCCCCAAGCCTCCTACACTGCCCCAACTTAACCACTGAAAACTCATAGTTTTTTTGACCGGTCTCCAGTTGTCCCACGGAAGCCACTTTGATCACCATTTTAACAGTTCTTAGTCATTTTATGTTGTTTTGGCACAGAGGTCTCGTGCAGCCTGAATTATCTTTGATCTCACTGTGTAGCTAAGGATGACCTTGCACTTGCAATCTTCTTTCCTGTAAGTCTTGTGTTAGGTCATATTTTAAATTTGAAATTATATGAGTTATTGCCACTTTACATTAAGAATAAGATACTCAATGTTCAGATCTGGTCATATTTTAAATTTGAAATTATATGAGTTATTGCCACTTTATATTAAGAATAAGATATTCAATGTTCAGATCCAGACACTGAAAGAGTCACATTCTCCTGAGCCCATCTTAAGGATAAGCACATACTACATAGAGAGAGTACACCATGGCACATATTGTCTCTTCTGTTAGAGACTAAGGATAAGCACATACTACATAGAGAGAGTACACCATGGCGCATATTGTCTCTTCTGTTAGAGACTAAGGATAAGCACATACTACATAGAGAGAGTACACCATGGCACATATTGTCTCTTCTGTTAGAGACTGAATTGTCTCTCTTCTCCAAAATTCATACATTATGATCTCCAAAGCACAAAGTTTAGGAAGAATAATGCTAGAAGAAATCTTTGGTGTGCAAATAAACAAAACATGGTTAAAGTGATGGCACTTTCAGCCCAAAAAGTGTGATCAGAGCTTCATAATCCTAGTCAATAAGAAAACAAATATCTAGACATAGGGCCTCTGAAATGGTAATGAAAGTTAAATGAAGTTGTAAGAGTGGGGCCCTGATCCAATGACAGTAGGACCCTTATAAGAAGAGAAGACACAGCAGGGATGTAGGAGAGCAGAATGTGGGTTAGGGCATAGTGGGGAGGCTGCCATGGCAAGTCAAGAAGAGAGGACTCAGAAGAAACCAGACACACTAGTACTGTCAAACTGCACTTCAGCAGGAACAACCATGAGACAATAATTTGAAAAAATGAACAGCAGCCTTGACTGCCTAAAACAACTTAGTGTGAACTGCAAAACCAGTTTCTAAGAGGGGCAAGAGATAAATGGTTCAGAGCAACTGTGGCTCTTGTAGAAGGACCCAGGTTTGGTTCCCAACACTTACAGGACAACTCACAACCATCCATAGCTTCAGATTTAGGAAACTGAATGCCTTCTTTTGAAATCACTGTTCACCAGGTATGCATGTGTTGTACAGACATAAATGCAGAGGGAAAACACACAATCAAATAAATAAATTGAAAAATATTTAAAGGAATGGAAGAAGAAGAGGAAGAAAGAAAGAAAGAAAGAAAGGAAGGAAGACAGAAAGGAAGAGAGAGAGAGAGAGAGGAAGGAAGGAAGGAAGGAAGGAAGGAAGGAAGGAAGGAAGGAAGGAAGGAAAGGAAGAAAGACCTTACTAACACTCCGAAGATTTCAAAGTATGGTTCAACTGATATTTTTACAGTGACAGCCCTTTATCAGTAGAGTCTGCTGTGAATGCACTCTCTCTCTCTCTCTCTCTCTCTCTCTCTCTCTCTCTCTCTGACACACACACACACACACACACACACACACACACACTAATCTCTCTTGACTTTTCTCCTACTAAGGGATACTAGCTTTTTATTTCTTTCCAACACACTGTCTCACAATCTCCTACTTGTAAACAAATTATTACTTAAATTAAATTATATGCCCTCTAGAACTTTTTCAGAAAATTAATAGATATCGCTTGGTTAGAGAAGTAATGTGAGCTTTATTGAAACAGTTCTTATTGTCAAATTACTTGTTTTAAATGAGTCTTACTACAACAAAAATAAATGCACAGTGGATATTCTTTCAAATGTATCACAAGATACAAATTATCAAAGATTGGATCATCTTTGTATTAGGGCCAAATGATGTATCTTTGACGGAAAAGTTGTGTGGTGATACAATGTAGATAAGGGGTCAGCTCTTTAAAAGGGTGTGCAAATTTTAGGACTTACTGTTTTATTCATTAGGAAAAGTTTTCACATAAATTTAACCCTTAGTACAAAGACTTGCAAAAGGATTAAAATAATAAAACATTCCTTCTTGCCCCTACTACTCGGCACACATTTATACTTTGACAGAATGGGGTTAGAGGTAGATGTGTTTTATGATTACGTTCTCATCATCAGTGATGTAGATAGTACATTTCTCTGGAAAACATATTTTTCTACCTGTGCTCATATTCCTTCCTTCCTTCCTAAATGTGTATTCTGTAGCTTTTTTATAACACCCTCAGTGATGCGGAGCACTTGGGAGATCAGGATAGGGACATACTCAATTTGATAAATGCCACAAGGCCAAATAGCTCCCTGAGACAATCACATTTAGTAATGACAAAGCTGGACTTTTTTTTCCAAATAATAAAGAAAAAGAAAAAAAGAAAAAAAAAAACAGAGATAAAATAAAAGGAAAAATCCATGTATCTTCATTATTTCAACTAACCCCAGAAAAATGAATTTAAGGTAATATTTTATCCACAGTGGTATCCTTGCCTGTGTGTGTGTTACTCTTTCTTGGTATTATAAAATATCCCAGTGTTGACATACTGTACATTGATTTTAATAGGCATTCTCTGCAGTGCAATATGAATATCACCGGCAAGTGTATAATACAATTTTCTACCTCTGAAACACTATAGAAAATGGCACATTTTATACTGACATATGCCCCATCAATAATAGAGTTTTTATATCTTATTTGTAGCTATTGATCTCAACAGCATAATGAAAAATTGATTGCAGTGAAGTGTACCATTTCTTAAGTATAAATTTCAATGTCAAATTATTTTTATCTATGCTTCCCAATTATACATGAAACTTGTACATTTATGTGTGTTTGCTTCCACAAAACTCTACCAACAATAAATTAGGTATGACAGAAATCTACAGAGTCAATACAAACCAGGTTTCTCTCACTAAAATAGAATTCCAAAATTAAATATGGTAGTTTCATTTCTTTATTATGAAAAGAATTAATATCTTTGTATACAGTACCATCTTTGTATGCAATTTAAAGATTTGAAATGAGGTATTAAATCTATCAGGGACTATAAATATACACATATGGGGAAAAGACTGTGCCCCGAAAAGCCCATGCCCTCATTTGTTAGTCCACAGTGCACTATAAAAAGATGCCTCTACTTTGTTATCTCTTGAGACCTTATTATTTTAGAGGGAACATTCTGCTAGGAGATTCTATGGGCATAAGGTCTCATAAAAATAATAGGGAAATCATATCTGCTTATGTGTGGTAAGCCTCAGGTTTGGCATCATAGACAGGCCATGCATACAGCCAAAAATACACAAATCCTAGCCAGATGTAAAGAGCAAAGGAGCAGAGGAGGAAAACATATTTCTTATATTGATTTGTTCTTTTGGTATTATTATTTATCAAAACCAGTACTTAAAGTGGTTTAATTTTTTCCCTCCATGTTATCTAGAAACATGCAATGTGATGAAATGTATTAATCTCATAGATGAATATACTCTTCATAAATGTAGCCTGCAGTCAAAAGAATGACACACTCTCTCTGTATTAATGTGCATGCAGCAATGTTAGGAGGCTGACAACATTCACAGGCCCAGAATGAACAACTGACAGACAACGTTACTCACACTCAAGGATGAGAAATTATTTCACTTTTTCAAAAAAATTCTATAGTGAAATTTTTAAGCTCTATCGAATCAGTTCCAGCAATTTAGTAATGATTTTGTGATAATTTTAAAGAGATACAACCGTGATATGCTACTCTTACAAATCACACTTGAGTGTGGAGAAATGGCTCAGCAGGTTTGAGCACTTATTGCTCATCTAGAGGCTCAACATTTGGTTTCCAAACCCATCTCAGATGACTCCCAAATATCTACAATTCTAGTTCTAAGGGATTTTATGCCTTATCTGGCCTCTGGGTGTGCACACATATTGGGGTGCATGTGCACGCACACACACACACACACGCACACACACACACACACACAAACAGCCCTCAGGGGCACATGTGTGCATGCAAACACACATGCACACACATATATAATAAAATAAAGCTTAAAAAGAAAATATTAAAAAAACAAATTTATTAAGTTCCTGCCTTCATAACATAAAGTACACCTGTGCAAGTTGTACAATTTAGTTTTATTTGTACAATCAAAGGTTTGTTCAACTAAAACCACAATACAATTTGTGAACATATGGGCCATACCTAAAATTAATGCTGTATTATTCTCAGCCATTACTTCTCTGAGTCTCCAAAATTTCTGAAGTACTCTCTGTGTCTATGGATTTGCCTGATATGGACACTTAATGGACTCCTATGATCTGTGATGTTTTCTCCTGGAAATGTTTTTAAAGTTCATCTCTTTCTTGTGTATATACCATTCATTTCCTGTTATGGAAGGGCATCATTCCACTAAGCACATACACTATATTTGGCTGGTTTGTTCCCAAGTTGGTGGATATTTTTATTGCTCACATATCTAAGCTATAATAAATGATATTGCCTCTATCAGTAGGGCAGACATTTTTATGTGAATGTGTTTCCCAAGTACATGTCTGGGGAGGGATGTAATGGACCTATCATATTCTACGTATAATGTTTTAAGAAACAGCCACGTACAAGGGATCTGACTTTCCCCATTCTTGACATTTACATGCTTTGTGTTCTCAACGGTAAACATGCTAGTATATCACGATTTTTATTGACCTTTTTCTAGCAGCGTGATGAACGCTGCCGAGCATTCTGTCATGTACTCAGTGACTGTTTGCATATCATCACTGGTTAAAAAAAGTCTGTCCAGAGCCTTTTCCAATTTGAAATGGTATTCTTTGTTCTTATAGTGTATAATTACACAACTTAACATGTTTTGTTCTCAGAACATCTAACCAGGTGCACCTCAGCTATGTTTTCTAATGGTTCCTGTTGGAAGTCCTACCTCTAAGAGTACAGCCAAAGATGTAGGACAGGCCACCCCCACTGGGCTGAGTCTTCCTGGAGCAGTGGCTCACAGCAGGACTGAGATGACAGGAAGGGGAAGAAGTGGAGAATCCACAGATACAGCCTGGATTCCTGTTGTACTCTCCCAATTTTCAATTTACTTAGCAAAAGCTCCAGAAAACTGTCAAGTGTCGAAGTCTGTAGCATGCCGGAAGAAAAAAAAATGCAAAAGGGTGTGAGTAAATGAATAGTAGATAAAAATGTGCAGTATTAAAAACAAGGCTCTTTAGAGGGAGGCTGAAGTGCTATAGCAACTGAGCATGAGAAAACTAGCAGATTTGACTGAGGGGAGTCATAATTGTAACACTTTGCTATAGACAGATGGGGGCCCAGAAGGGAGCTTGGAGTCAAAACAGAGCACCAAACATGAGAATAACTTGTGGAAGGGTAAGAAGAGATCAGATACATGTTTATAAAAAAGTAATTATTTTAGAGGACACTCTAAATACAGGTTCCTCAGCTGTGAGAGTTCAAAACAACAATTATTTTGAATCTCTTCATTTTCAGTTGGTGATGCTGAAGATCCAGTAGAGGATGGCGCCATTTTATTGCTTAATTTTACATTATACTGTGGAAAAAACTCTGGAGAGAAATGATGTTGCATTTATTAAAGCTAAAATGCTTGGAAAACTCATTTTTAGACAGCATTCATTCATTCCACAGTTATTTAATGACTTGTCTTACGGATCTGCAGCTTTACGAAAGGCTGGTAGTAAAACATTAGCTAATCATCTCTATCAGTATTGTAATTTAGTAAAGGAGGACAACAAATAACATAATTACAAATGGAAAGTTGTATATCCCAGTGGGAAACCACTGTTGCATTCTGATGTCTAGAGATGCTAGATGCTGGTAAACTGAGGGTCTGATTGATTGATTATTTAAAGCAACTAGGTCAAACTCCAGCATGATTTAAGAAGAATGTCTTGCTTAAAAGGGCAATCCATGTGTCTCTTCATGATACCCTGTCAGTCCTCTGTGAAGGAAGCTCAGCCATGTACATGATGAGACTCTATAGGTAGATGTTTGTACAGGGAGGGGAAAATTACACTGCGTTGTAATCATTTTGGCTCCTTCAACTTCCATGATATCAAATGGAAAGATCTCTGACCCTCAAGCCAAGTGCCTAGTTTTCACTCTTCTGTTTGTCACCTAGCAGATGCACTGCTATAGATCTTCCTGGGCTTTAGTACTGCCATTTGAAAGATGTGAGTGGAATAGTTTCTGTGTATTGGATGTTCACAGACAAAAAAATAATTTAGGATTTGATCTAGACACACAGAGAGTATTCTCCATCGAGAGCGAGGAACTCAGCTGAGAACTGTTCCAGAAACACATGTCTGCTGGCGGCGGAGGTGTCTCAGGAAGTGTATTTTATGGTCTTTTATTATGTTTCTGGCAAGGAAGAAAATTTGTCACTCCTAACCTCAGGAAGAGGGCATCTGTGTTTGCCTGGAGCGATTGTCAAGTGATATTTGTGGAGGACTTGCTTCCCGTCTTTCATTTCCCCCAAAAAGGTCTTGACAGCCTATTCAACGTCTCATCACTGTGGTTCACTTTCTTTAGGAAGTGTGAGCTTATTTGGGACTGTCTTTATCACTTACCTGTGTACTGTTTAATTTTCTTCATCAGTTTGTAAATGCTGTGAGTTCAGTATCTCTGGGTTATAGTTCTGAAGTAAATGAGCATGCAGGATACATCATTGGTAGGATGAATGGATGCTCAAGATATACTAGCGTTGTTAGTATGGCCCATCTTCAGGATGAGAAGGGCAGAGTAAGTATTCCGTGTTTCAGACTGAGTCAGCAAAAGCTGGCCTGACTATACTCTTGGTGCAGACAACCTGTTCCCATCCCAGAGTTTAATACACTACTCAATGAACACCATATTGGTTCCTTGTTGTTTGCCCCTGAATAGAATCACATAACATCTGGGCTCATAGAGATGCGAGCTATGTTATACTGCAGCAATGTATAGCTCAGATGTCTCGATTCTATGAGGATCAGCTCAACAACGCCTCTCCTTCTGTGTGAATGATATGCTTAGTGCTAATGACACTTTGTAGAAAATTGACTTCTCTAACTCAATGACCAAGTTCATGTTGGCATTCAAACATCCAAATGTTTTCCTAGATTTGTCTTCAGAAAAATAAAGCAAACATGTCAAAACAAGGTGCTTTCTGTGCCACTCAGAACAAAAAACACTGAAACAAACACCCTTCTGGATCTTTAAAGGGCCTAAGACACTTTGTTTATAATTAGGTTTGAGGCACACTGAAAATCCTAGTGGCATCTTCCCATAGATGGAGTTCTCATGTTGTTATGCTTATAAAAAGAGAACAGCAATTAAGCAACAAGCGTTGGCCTAACAACTTCAAATCTACTGGGGTACACAGGAGACAGGAGCTATTGTTATTTCTTTAGTGTGGCAATAGAATCAAGTCAAACGTAATATTAGCTGCTCAAGATACCTAGTAACATAGTACAGCTGGATTTTTTTAATCTCACTACACAATGGGTGCTCTGAAGCATTACATAATAATGTGGATTTTCTTCAGTACTGGGAATTGAATGCAGACCAGACAACTGTTCTATCTCTCTGTTAGGCATCCCACTTCCTTTATTGACTTGATAAATATATTCTCCTAATCACTGGTCTCTATTTCTTATTATATTCTGTCTAGTTTCTGTTTTCTCTACATGTTTTCAACCTGCCAGAATTGGATAAAGATTGACAACTTGAAAATTAGGGCGTTTGGCCACACCTAGAGTAGGGCTATTTTGTCTATTGATTGTCTCTAAGAGAACTGGATAAATTCATGATATTGCATAAAACTTTTCTTTCTTTACGCTGAATGTATATATATATATGCATATGTGCATATGTACATGTGTCTGTGTCGGTGAATGCATGTGCCTGTGTGTTTGTGTATGCATGCACATGTGTCTGTGCAGATGTGTGTATACATATTCATGATGTTTATGCACAATTATGTGTGTATATGTGCGTACCTGTGTGCATGCGTGTCTATATGCATATGTGTGTACTTATGTGTGTTCATCTCTATGTTTTAGGCATGCACACATGTGGGTATGTGATGTTAGATGCATAATGTAGGGTCTTATGTGTGCTAAATAAGCACTTTGTGTCTTTATCACTAAGCTTCATAATTTCACTTTCTTTACAAGTGTCTGCCCTGGAACTCAGACAACTATTTAGTGGCAATCTTTTTTATAGCACAAATGCAAATATGCAGAATACTTGATGGACAACCTTTTTTCTTTGCTAAAGTAGGGATTTCTTTTTCTTCCTACTACGATACAGCTTAACCCTATTTAAACAGAACTGTTATTATTATCATTGCTTATTGGCACTTTTGGCTAGCTTCTTCCAATATTCCAGCATGCATTCTATAGTAGTTGGTGAAGCCCCTCCTCTAGCTTTGAAGAATAGCAGCAGTTAAAGACAATTGGTGGGAGGAGAGTTAGTTTTCTTCTGTGCTGCGTCCTCTAATGACTTACCCATGATCCAGTCAATAGTCCTATATGAAAGCCCATATGAACACTAAATGGGTTCTCTGCCACCTCTGTAAATAGTTGGGAAAACGGTGAGTTTAGAACATTGAATAATAAATATAAAACAATTTCATCTCTAAGCTGCTTTCCAAAGAACTCAAGTTCTTAAGCATGGTAACTTAGGCTGGGAGTTGTTTCAAATTAAACAGATGAGCCCTATACTGAAGTTCGGTTGGCTTCTTTAGATCAGGGACTCTTGTAGGTTTTCAGCTGCTGCTTTGTAATTCTCTAAGAAGGGAAGTTCCTACAGACTTTGAAGCATTCCTCAATCTGACTTATCAGCAGAACACTTCCTCCAAGGCTGTTCTGTTGAACAGTGTTCACACTGTGACACGTTAGCCAACAGTTTTCTTACTATGTCAAATTTTCATAGTGCTTGCTTTCCTGTTTCTTAGGAACATGTTATCTCTGCCTGGTGCTACACAGTGATGCATGAGAGAATTTTCCAGTTGATTTCCCTACCAGGCAAGGCAGCATGCTTTAACAACTCCATTCTGCCTCTTTTTACAGATGTTTTACTCCATGTAGAACCTCGTGCAGTGTTGTGCCAGGCATGTTTGACACTTGAAATGAGACAGTTTCTTAACTCTTCCTTTCTCCATAAATAAAATGTGACCAGATTTTTTGCTGCCTGTTTAAACTTGGAAGTTAATAGTAACTCACTATTAAACACTAAAAACAACAAAATTCAATTTGAAGACATTCTCACTCAGTGATTTGTCTGTGTAGAGATTTTTCTGTCACACCCAGAAAATCCACTACAGCCTGTGTGTCCTGTTTTTCTGTCTCTATCTGTGTGTCTCTGTGTCTCTTTCTTTCTTTCTTTCTTTCTTTCTTTCTTTCTTTCTTTCTTTCTTTTGTTCTTTCTTTCTTTCTCCCTCTTTCAAACACACATATACACACATACAGACATGTACACATACACACACATATATAAACATGCATATACATACACCACACATAAACACACATATATGCATATACACACATAGACACACATACACAATAGACACACATATACATATACATACATACACATACAGACATACCCACACATATGCATGCATATACATACACATATATACAAATATATACAAACACACACACACACATATACTCCTCACATTTTCCTTACCCATTCATCTGTTTATTGATGTCTTGTCTAATTCTACAGTCTGGTTGCTATGGGCAGTGCTACAGCTAGCATGGTTATGCATTTATCTCTAAGAACTTTCCTCACCTCTCAATTTAATGTGTTGACTTGAATCATTTAATAAAACATTTGAAGTTTACTTATCTTAAAAATAAACATGATGGGAAGCTCTCATGGCTTGGTAGACAGAGAGACCTTGGTGACCATATTAGGACCCACAAATTGAGTTGGAAAACAAACTTCATTCAATATTGCTCAGCTCTAACACTCTTCTGCATGTTTCTGGAGCTAGCAGCCCTAGGAGTAGAAGTAACTCCCTCATTGTTCTGTTGACTATCTCATGGCTTTCCACCTGTCTAAAAAACAGTAAGGGAAGAGATAGTCAAGTGACTGGGCAGATAGGAAGAAGGATGAGGCGTGTACACAGCTATTACATAAATACACTATAGTGAGCAGTCAATTGAATGCCTGAATGATAAGATTGAGGGTGAACCACATACTAACAGTGGTTGTTAAATGCCAGAAAATTATCAGCTATTTTTTCCTGTTCTTCAACCTTCTAAAAAATTCTGCCTTCCTTGTTTTCTCCTGGACTGGAACTCTCCACCCTTTGGTCTAATCAAGTACTGCACAACATTTAATATTCAGAAAAATTCCTTTCTTGTTTCTTCAGATTCTAGTGATCTCTGTACTAAAAACATTGGCTAAATGTCAAAACTTAAAACTTCAAGAAATGTTATCATATTTAGTTTACTCTTAGTTCCATTATTTTAAATTATAATGTCTAAAAAGTGTAAAAAA
>JADRCC010573157.1:0-21570 GCA_019843855.1 Hylomyscus alleni | reverse complement strand
TTAGACCATCTTGGTGGTGAGTCATGACTGTAGCTTGTGGACTTCACAGGGGATTAGGAATAATTATGACTTTTCTCTCTGATCATCTGTCAATGTGCTTTCTGGTACATTGGGAGCTATCCAGAAAAGAAATTCTAGGGCAGTTTCAGCTTAGTTTCTTTCACTAGGGTGTTCAACCCAAGTATGTAGTACCTTCAGGAATTGAATTCTGCAATTCAGTTCTTGGAAACAATCAGGAATTGTTACTTTAATTCAGTTAAAAATAGTATGTTTCTGCAGTACTTCCTCTTTCCTATCTCCCCCCCCCCCCCATACTCTTGCACACCAACCCTCCCTCTCCAGCTTACTGGCCCTGGCATTGACCACCACTGGGACTTAGAACCTTCAAAGGACCAAGGGCATCTCCTCCCATTGATGACAGACTAGGCCATCCTCTGCTATACATATACTGCTGGAGCCATAAGACCCACTATGTGTACTCTTGGGAATTCTCAACTGAGGAATACTGAATGACTGAGAAGCACCTAAAGAAATGTTCAACTTCCTTAGTCATCAGGGAAATGCAAATCAAAATAATACTGAGATTCTACCTTACACCAGTCAGAATGGCTAAGATCAAATATTGAGGTGATAGCAAATACTGGTGAGGTTGTGGAGAAAGAGGAACACTCCTCCATTGCTGGTAGGATTGCAAGTTCATACAACCCTCTGGAAATCAGTTTGGCAGTTCCTTAGAAAATTGGACATATTACTACCTGAGGACCCAGTAATACCACTTCTGGGCATATACCTAGAAGATGCTCCAACATGTAATAAGGACACATGCTCCACCATGTTCATTGCAGCCTTATTTATAATAGCCAGGAGCTGGAAAGAACCCAGATGTCCCTTAGCAGAGGAATGGATACAGAAAATGTGGTACATCTACACAATGGAATACTATTCAGCTATTAAAAACAATGAATTTATGAAATTCTTAGGGAAATGGATGGATCTGAAGGACATCATCCTGAGTGAGGTAACCCAATCACAAAAGAACACACATGGTATGCACTCACTGATAAGTGGATATTAGTCCAGAAGCTCAGAATACAGTCCACAAACCATAAGAAAGTCAAGAAGAAGGAAGATCAAAGTATGGATACTTCAATCCTTCTTAGAAGGGGGAACAAAATACCCATAGAAGGAGTCACAGAGACAAAGTGTGGAGCAGAGACTGAAGAAATGACCATCTAGAGACTGCCCCACCTGGGGCTCCATCCCATATACATTTACCAAATCCAGACACTATTGTGAATGCTGACAAGTGCTTGCTGACAGGAGCCTGATATAGCTGTCTCCTGAGAGGCTCTGCCAGTGCCTGACAAATACAGAAGTGGATGCTCACAGCCATCCCTTGGACTGAGCACAGGGTTCCCAGTAAAGGAGCTAGAAAAAGGACCCAAAGAGCTGAAGGGTTTGCAGCCCCATAGGAAGAACAACAATATGAACTAAGCAGCACTCCCAGAGTTCCCAGGGACTAGACCATCCACTTTCATCCTTAGCTTTGGTTGATTCTCTTCTCTACCCTCTGCCTTCCTGTCTCCATGAAGAACATTTGTGAAGTCTAGTCATCTTCTAGCCTAAGTTACAGAGCCAGACAACAACTGTCATATATTCCAAAGTAGCTCATTCATTTCCATGACAACTCATGATAAAAACAGCATTTATAACTTCGGGTGAAACAAAAATAATAGTAAAATATGAACTTTTAAAAGCACATTTTTTTTCTATTCAACTGGCTTGAAGAATTAAAATAATACGTGACAAAACCAACATAAAGAAATTAACCAGTATTCTTTCAAAACATTGGGGAATTTTATTTTAGAAAAGGCCCTGAAGCACTGAAAGCTATTTAAGATTCACAATCCAATAAGCAAAATTTGCTCAACACTCTTCATTATTATTTCAGTAATGAAGGGTTTCAAAGACTGGGGCAGCACTGACACGCTAGAAGGCAGATGGTCATCATCAATTGAAGAATCTAAGTTAATCTTAGTGTTGAATTGCTTCACTCCTTACAAATCTCATGTTCTTAAAAACTGCCACTTCGAGTGCAAATTGTGCCTCTTTATATTGCTTCTTCACACACACACACCACCCCTCCATCTCAAAAAAATGAGTTCCAAAATTTCCTTCTTGAGATAATGTATTAAATTCTCATTGTATAGGGAAACAGGGAAGTCTGGAGGAAGCTGGCCAAGTTTGAATAGTAGGTTAGTGCCATGAATATCACAGTCTTTATGATAAGTGCCATGAATACCACAGTCTTTACAATGTTTTTGTCACTGATCTCATTGTGAAATTAACTAAGTGAAACCTATCAAATTATCTAGATTATCAAAATATACATTTATATTTTAACTGTGGATAAGCAGATTTCTTACTAATCTTGTGGTCATTATTAATTTATAATGCAACTTTTCTTACTCTTTTTAAAAATCAAAGTCTGAAATCAGTGATGCTCTATTTCTTTTAGTATACAAAACAAATAAATGAAAAACAAAATTAACTTTGAAATCATAGCCCTGTAATTTCTCAGCTGTATGTCTGGGGAAAACTAACCGAAATTCTCTGTAGATTTTCTGTCTATAAAATAAATGTGATTCCTCCAATCTAAAAGATGTGTGAAGGAATATGAATTCCCTTATAATTCTTCACAGAGCTCAAAGCAACCCAGTGCTAGTTGTGGCTGCAATATTTATTATTTTCCCAATGATGATTTTCTAGTGTGTGTATTGGTCCTGACAGAAAGAAAAGTCATTTTCCTAACCTTAAATAGAGATCATTTTTGCTAAAAGGCAGTATTTGGAGTCTGAAAAGAGAAAAATTAGAAACAAAATTCTTTATGGACAATTCTTCCACTCAAGTCAGATTGCTGGATATGAGATATAAGTTGTATTCCTGTGTGATCTGGGGAACAGCTGGCAGAGCTGTGGCTCTGGCCTGGCTGTAGGACATTTGACTGTGTGAGTTATCACTTTGTGTTTCTTAATAGACCAGTGCTTGATGCTGCAGTATTGTAAAGTCATACTTTACAATACACAATGTATTCATGAAATAATACATTGTGGTCGACGGAGGGTTATATCAGTCAAAAAAGATTCTCAGGCTGTATAGCTTCAGTAGTCAACTCAAGTAATCAATAGGTTTTATAATCCATAATAGATTAAATCATCTTTCACTTAACCCAAGTAGATAAAAGCTTTGGGTAATTTTCTCATTATTATAAGATTCAGTTGTTTAAAGATAAACTGTTTCATAAAATCAAGCAAGCAAATCTATAAACCAGTTCTGAAACCTTGCTCTTTTGACTCAATAAAAATACATTTCTTTTTGAAACAGATTTTGGACTTACAGCATATTCATTTGTATGCTTGGACACTCCACCAAAGAAAGACTTCCACACAATTAAACTGGATGTATAATCCTGCCTCCATATTTACATAATAAATCATAGACCTTCACTATGGGTCGTTGCATACCAGTTATAGCTTCTAATAAGTTGTGCCCTCAACCTTGATCTCAATTTCCAAATTACAACAATTTTAAGGGGATAGAAGGTTTCTATATTGTGAAATTGCAAATGTATCTTCAAGAACAGGAAGCCTATTTTGGTATGAACCATCTATCTCTGTGAAGTCAGAGGAAATGGTTCTATCAATTATGCAGTTTGGAGGTTGACCCACTACATAATGGCTAATATGATTACTTTTGAGATTGAATAATGTATTTATGTATTATAAGTCCAAACTCCTTTTCTACAGTTCCAGCTAAAGTAAAATAGTGCTATGTCTGTACTCGTATCTCTTATGCCTGCTAATTTTGACATCAATCACATGATCCTCACTAGAGGTGTTAACCAAAATAACCAGACTCAAATCAGTAAATCCATAATACTGAAATTGCTGAAATAATAAAGTTGTGGGTAACAACAAAAAATGTATCTCTGTTCCTTTTATAATTGTTATACAAATTACATGTGACAAAGACTATATTGAGAATTCCATAACAACACTGCAATTTACATGTAGATATTTGAATATAATGACCAATATACTGAATGTAAAATATGTTAATAATTGTGCATATATATATTAATGTACATTAAAGAATATGATATCAAATTGATACTTAAAATAACCTTTTTTAAGATGTCAAATTTATCAGGACTGAAGAGTGACTCAGCTATTCCAGAAACATCTTTTTTTTTGGGGGGGGGGTTTCGAGACAGGGTTTCTCTTTGTAGCCATGGCTGTCTTGGAACTCACTCCATAGACCAGGCTGGCCTTGAACTTAGAAATTTGCCTGCTGTGCCTTCCAAGTGCTGGGATTAAAGTGGTGATTACCCAGCTTTCAGAAGCATCTTTGTAAAGTAAATCCAATAAATTTCTGACAATAATACATCATAGGAAAAATATAGTTGAAAAACAATTAACTGGCTCAAGGAAATTTGAATAGTGCTGAAGAAGATGAGCAGTTTTAAGTAGAGAATATTATTGATCATTTGCAACTGCATTATTCAACTGCCATGAATAGTTGAGTGGATTTGTTAGCATTTCATAATAATCAGTAAAAATATAAATGAACTTAAATCTCTCCAGCAGACTCACTCGTCTGTGGAAGAGTGAAATATCTTTTCTCATCCTGTATTGGAATGTGTGAAAAGTGGAGGTTAGTATGGAAAATATATGGGCCAGAGAGAAAGTGAGACAGATTGAGTTTTTAATGGCCTCTGCTTAAAATAAATTGAAGAATAAACGAAGACAAAACAGAATAAGTTCATGAGAGCAGATACGATGTGCTCTGAAGATCTCAATACCTGTTTTGATTGACCTATGTTCTTGTGACATTTTAATCTGATATTGTAAGTAATGCATGAATAGGATAGAACAAATTGGAAAGCCACAAATATAATGCACTGGATACCACATCAAAATTAAGACTAACTTTGTTATCTTGGATCTACTGTCAGAAGACAGAGGAAATGGATCAATTGCTTGTTTTGATACAATAGAGGATCACAGTCCAGGGAATGATGACACCCTTGATGGGTAAGTCTTCCCATCTCAATTAACCTAGTCATGAAGCTTGTATTTGCCATTAAGTGTTCTATACAAAATACACAGAAGGCATACATTTACATAAATATTACTCCAGATTAATAAGGCTACAGTGACTATCAGTTTGTAACAACAGACTTCATTTAATTCTGGGTTCTAGTGTACTACTCATGACTGAGTAGTTGCTAATCTTCAAACCCAATCTCAAAGGCATAGTTCAAAATGAAAATAACAAGTTGATTCATAAAATATTCAGTAAATAGTGATGAATATCTTATGTAACCTTTAGTTTATAGTTCTATGAATACAGAAACAATGCTTGTTTTTCTGGTAACAAACTGATTTGTGTTTATTTAATGTGTTTGGCATCAAACAGAGCTGGATTTGAACCTTGGATTGTTATATTTCAACTCTGTATCCTTGGATAATTTTCTCTTTTCACAGCACAATATGCCCATTCTTAACTGTAAGGATAAGCCTCATCTCTTGCTGGTTTTCTTCACTGAGGATTGGATCTTTACTCTGTAACTATGTAAGCAGTAGATGGATATGCACCCAGGCCTCTGCAGTTTTACTCTTCTAAGCATGATGCATGCTTAGCCTATTGCACCGAGTGCCAAGGGAATTTAGGGCTTATTGCTTTGCTTGGGTTTGGTTGAGCTCAGGAGACAGGCAACTGTTCCAAATTCTCATAAATAATGTGTCCTCGATAAAATTCCATCTAAAACTTTAGTAAAATTGAACAGAAGCTATCCCTACAGGGCTCCTTGGGTAGATCAGAGCAGAATATCACAGAAACTTATCTTCCATCTTTTCAGATCATCAAACTAAATAATGAATCTGAAGTTTCCTGGTGTCTCTCCTGCCATGAAGTTTAAATTAGATGTGGTATCCCTTGGGTACCATTCAAAGGAGCTCTAATGACAGTGTAAAAATATTGAGAGAGGCTAAATGAGATTCTTTTACTTAAATATACATAGCTATATGTGTACTAACTTCAATGAAATGAAAAGGCAAAGCGAATTTCAAGGTTAATATCCTCCTCTCTCTGCTTTCCTTTATATATGCATGCCAATAATTCTGAGGTTTCACAAGATAGATATTTATAATTACTACTTATTTCATTTGCTAAAAAAACAGCATTAGAATGTAAAAATTAGATTTTAATGAACAATTCTTTGGAAGGATGTCACAAATTGGTATCTAGAGTATATAATCATGACTTAAAAATCAAGTAGATTAAATGAGTCTAGGAAAGACTAGATAAAGATTAAAATAACTTCAAAGACAGGCTTTCTTCAACCACTTTTCTGACCCCCTAGGGGAAAATGAAACAGAAAGAAAAGAAATAAGAAAGAATAATAAATGTGTGCTTTAAAATGTAATCTGTATTTTAATGCTTTATAGTTGATAGGGAAAATTTGTTTTGACAATTTTATAGTTGTGATTTAGCACAGTAAATTAAACCTTTGGCATCAAATAAATAGACACTGGGTGACTGGTGAGGAAATGGCCTTTGACAGATTATGGTCCAAACTCTGGTTTGTCATACTACATGAATCCAGCACTTTGTCAGGAGAAGTTGATGACCAAGGTAAATTGGAAGTATAGGCTATTCAATGGAGCCTGGAAGGAGATCTGCAGCAGATGCTGATAAAAATAGTAATGAAGAGTAAAACGGTGCAATCTGCTAAACACTCCAAATATGTAAAACAAACAAATTACAGGAGCTGTAGGAACAAGGAGTCTTAAGAACATGAAGCTAGGATGATTTTGGCTCAGTTTCTTCTACTGAAAAATATTGGGCATTGTGTCAGAATAACAACTCATCTTCAAATTACACTTAGGTTTTTAAGTAACAGCTTATATTTTAGAATGAAGAAAAGGAGAACATGACCAACTTCCCTTTGCTTACTGACAGTGATGGAGAATCAGCCTTTGCAGTGTCAATGGTAGGAACACTCTGTTTAATCCTCTGACGTGAGGTAAAAGCCATTACAAATGTAATTTCCCAATGCTGGTGTCTCAGAAAGTGTAAATGTGTATGATTTTGTATGATTTGAAGCCATGGCAACCATTTTCTAATGAAGCAGAGAATCAGAGCATTTCCAGCATCACAATAAACTGAAACATGTACCTCAAGCAAGGGAAAATTCAATAGTGTGCAGTAAGTTGTATTTCACTCATGTTCATAAGTATGCATAACAAACATTTTGATAATTTTATTCAAAAAAGATTTTTCCGTTGCTTGTTAATTTTATCATTTCATTGAGCTTCTTGGTAACCAATCCATTTTTTGCTGAATCATTTCTCATATTCTTGCCAATTACATTTTATGATATCTCAAAGGATAAGGGGATTCAATTTATGCACTTTTTTTATTATGTTTTCTGATTTTCTCAGGAACATTCAGTCTAATATTTCAGTTTCAGTATAAATTATCTTTGAATTTTTCCAAATTTTGTCTTTTGTCTTTCTCTTGGAAACAAATTAAGAGGATTACAAGGCATACGTTACCATAATTATCGGGCAAGTTTGATAACCTTTATCAGATAATATTTATGTGTTACTAGTTAAGAATTTTTCAAGTTGAATATCACATGCCTATGTCTAGATGTAGATATTGATATAGATGCTTAGACACACACACAAGAAATAACACTTAAGTGAAAGACTTATCAAACATTGACATACTTCAAAGAGATCATTTGGAGATCAAGTACACAAACCATATAAATGAGGTACACAGTTCCAAGAGTTCCTGAGCTCTTTAACGTGCATGGAGAGCCTACCGAGGGAGTCACTCTATCATCAACAAGGAAATGTGATGCTACCTCATAAAAGGGGCAGGAAAAACCCAGCAGTCTTTCTGTTTGTTGTTGTTGTCATTTTCTACCCATGTAAGTGCTAGGAGTCCATGGGGCATGGGAATGCAGTATTAGAAATCACATACAGTGAAAGAGTTCCTTTATTGCTGCTGAAAAAAAAAAGTACAGGGTTTTGAAATCCCACAAGCAAATTACACAAATAATGAAGGTTTCAGCTCCTTTGAAATTCACCTTACTCATAGTCAGTTTACAGGTTTCTGCTAGAGTAATAGAAACTGGCACAGAAATCATGCCTCCTTTACATTGGTGTGAATTAGCAATTACTGAATATAAAGAATAATCAAGTTTAACTCCTTTAGCTGAAGAGTGTCACTGCATTGTTTCTAATCTGTATATACAAAATAATTCATCACTTCTATAGCACCAACTCCCTTGAATATGTCAACATGTCAGCCTGGCTTCCTGTTCCCTACAAGCCCTCAATCATCTTTACAGGAATAAACAGCCACGTTGTGAAGGAAGTGAGCATCTAATATATTCAGGCTATTATTGTTCCCTGGAACACATCCCGAGCCTCAAGAAGGCAGTGATTGGAAATGCACAAAGTATTTTAATATCCTAATTATTTTGATTTAACTTCCTCTAATAGTTTAAATTGATACTGAATTTATTTAGAACCCATTAGAGAGTTGTTTTTTTCTCCAACAGATCATAAACACAGGCTGAACTTAATCTCAAGACAAAATTAATTATTCATGTCTCAAATTGCCAATACACTTTTCCAAAAACCTGCCACCTCCTTCTCTGTTCAGGCTTTTATTTTAATTCCCTTTCCATTTTAGGAAAGTAATTACCAGCAGTGTAGATGTCATTACGGAGAGCTATGAAGCCTTCTACCCAGGGATCTGAACAAGAAACAAACAGATCCTGAGAGCTACGGGGAGAGGGGAGGTCGGTCTCATCAACCCAATCACAGTCTACCTACCAGTCCCTTGACATGAGACCACAGAGGCCATCTTTCCACTTTAACAAAGGGGCCAATCATTACTCTGCTACACAGACAGGGTGGCAAAGTGTAAGCTATGTCCTTTCCAATCTGCTTTTCTTTCTAAGCTACTGTTTGCTGGTCAGTCTCTTTACTCTGCTCCAGCGGTTGCTTTGAAGGAGCTAGACTTTACTATAGAAATATTGTACATTCTAACTTTGAGAAAGTCCCCATGGAAGGGGAAAACTTTCATGATATGATATTTCCAGACCTCAGTGAAGTTAAATGATAAAAAGCACATTTAATAAGACAACAACCAATCTACAAAACAGAGTGAGACATTTAGTACATGCTAATCAATCTCAGAAGACTAATGACATATCTTTTATTACTCTCTCCATTTTGCAAATTAAAGCAAAACACTTCAAAATTCAGAGTTAAATAACTGATCTCAGACCTCAGAACTGGTAAATAACACACTGAGGTCTATTGTCTGGTTAATCGCAAAGCAGTTTGCAACCACGACTATGCCTATTCCAGTAGTTCCTATGAGTAATCTCTCACTCAACAAATACAGTGAGACATGCTTGTCCTGGGGTCTTCTGTGAAATACACCAAGATGGGGTGGCTGCTCTTCACAATAAAGGCAGAAATAGTTAATAAATCCAGAAGTTTACATTGTGAGGAGTTACCATACAGATTTTCAATTTATTTTTACTTCTAAGAAGTGTACTTAGAAACTTAAGTGGAAAAATTCCACAGGCACAACTCATCTAGCCCAGGCAGAATCATCCAACCAGTGATGAATAGGACTATGTTATGAATACCAGCATTGCCATGTCTGAGTCCCTAGCTCTTTTTTCCAGTTTCTCCATCTGTAAAGAGGACACCTCACCATGTCAAAGACAAAAATATACCAGAAGCCACTTGGGAACTACTAAGGCATTATTCAAATATAGGATGCTGCTCGCTCTAGTTTCAGCGGTGAGACTCACTCCACCTGTGCTATTCTCTACTGCTGTATTGTAAAATGCATTAGTCAGGCTTCACATTGTCAGTACATACATGAGGCTTTGCACATGTTACATAGGCCAGGATGAACTTGAATTCTGGATCCCTCTGCCTCTACTTGCCAAATACTGAGATTATGTGTGTTGGTCACCACTCTCAGCAACTATTTTGATTGAGATGAAGACATTCCATTCACTTGTGTGTTTTCTATTGCCAGGATTGGACCTATGATATGCAAATATCCCAACTCTGACAATAGTGCCAGCCTTCTTTTTACTTTTTCAAAGTCACAGTGTGGTGCCCTGGCTGGCTGTAAAATCATTCTGTGGACTTTGGCTCTCCATGCCTCAGTCTTTGAAATAGCAGGAATTGGAGGCCTGTACCACCAGGCATGGTTGATAAAGAAGATTTTTGATTAAAAGACAGCACTATGCTTTTCTCATCACCTTTCTCTTTTCTCAAGGCTAGTTTTCTTTAGGCTCAAAGGACATCATTCAGCCCATACCCATGGCCTTCTGAACCCTGTTTTCTGACTGCCCCCATTTTCCCCACAGGCCGCTGGCCGACATCCTCAGGAGCAGGGGATGCACGGATGATAGCTGTACCATCATTCCTTCTATGTCTTCGTAGTGAAAATATGACTTTGTACTTGCATGTCCAGAGATTGACTGTTGATGCCAATATTTCACAGCTGCGTAAGTTTGTTTGGATGAGTTACTTAAAACTGATCAAACTTTTGTTCACTCTATTACTAATCTTAAGTATATAATGCTTAGCACAGTGTTTGCTGTGTACTAAGAAATTTTTAAAAATACCAGCTAGTGTTACACTTTTAATACCTACACCTTAAATAAAGTTGTTCTTTATGTAGAAAGGAAGAACAATTTTTGTCTGCGCCACTCATTTGAGGGTTTATATAAAGTTTACTATTTTTCTTTAGCTCCTCTTACGTAATGTTTTTCAGAGATGGCTTTCTAATTGAATTTTGGAGCCCAGAACACACAAGCTGTTTGCTTTGATTTTTCTATCGTATTACACAGGATGTATTCATTCAATGGGTGCTCTGCAGTATTTGTTAGGAGTATAGATAAACAAGAGGATGATTTTATTTGGTATTTGGCATATAACTTCGAGGTATCTGCTTCTGAATATTTCACTTGTTTGTACTTCCTTTCTCACAAGAGTTTGATATTTGCCTTAGCGCCCAGCTTACGGGCAGTACCACCCTTTTCTTCAGATTCTGCGCCATACACCAAGCAGATAGCATTCAGCTTGGCACAGCACTGCAGCCCCTTAAGAAAGAGGAAATTTCATGCTAGTAATGCTGAAGGCATTGGAGTGTAGGACACATGAACAGAGCAGAAGTCTGTATATTTGGGTGATTGACAAGAAAACCCATTAAAATTTCAAGAGCATCTTTGAGAGCAACTGTGCAAATGTGTATCACCAAACATTTAAGTTTTTCTTTCTAGAATGACAAAGTATAGCCTTCAGCTGAACACAGACACTAGCCCAGCTGTATGACACAGAGAAATATCATGGCTATACCCAGTCTATTAGTGGGGTAAGGAAGGACAAGACTCCATTATTCTTGGTTAGCGTAACTGAACCATTTCACAAGGGAACTATTTCCTTTTTTACAAAAGAGGAAAAAAGCCAGCTGTTCTCTTAAATCTTTCCCCAATATAGCTATATAAATATAAAATGTGTAACACAAAGACTCACATGCTATAGTGACGTACTCCAGCATGACGAGGTGAGTGGTTTAAGATGGCAGAATTTCAATCTCTACTCCCAAATAAATAAAATTTTCATTTTCATGCAGCAATTCAGCCATGATTTTAACTTATCTAAGGAAATCACTTGTCTTGGAGTCAAACTATGCATATAGAGAAGAAGTTAAATTTCCTGTGAAACAGCTCAAAGCCTATTTCAGGACAGCGACTGACTTGAACAAAAAAAAAAAAGTTAATATTTCAAGACCTAGAAAAATGTTCCTTTAACTGAATGATCAAATTAAGAAACTGTATATTTCATTTATCTGCTTGCTTGCTTTCATTGTCTAAGGCGTTTGAGAAACTTTGCATGGTGTTTCCTTTTGGGATCTTGGAAAGAATCAATTATGAAGACTGGCTGAGTTTTCATCTATTTATTCTCCTGTAGCTTATGGCTTTAAAGAGACCTAATTAAGGCTCTCCTTTGTTAAGATATCTGCATACATGCACTGTATGTATACATACACTACACACACACACACACACCCACACACACACACACATCCCAAGTCCCAGAGGAGACGCTATGAAGAAGTGAGGAGGAGAGCAAAAGGTGGTAAAGGATGTTCTGTGCCGTTTCTATTTTCCAATAACCTACAAGTGTTCTAAGTTACTTGGCAGGGTACCACACATAAAATTAAATCTGAAGTGATAATTTGGCACATATTTTTATTCACAACATCAATTCTCAGTATTAATTTTGACATGTCCTTTTTTAAAAAAAAAAAAAGCCTTCCAATTGGACCTGAAAAATGAGTTGGCACAGTAGTATTTAGTGAGGAATATGATGGAGTTCCTGCTTCTGGCTAAACATGAGCACTGTTCCTTGTTCCTCCTGGGTAGTGAAAGTTATTTCTTTGCTGGCCCCAGCATCTCCTCTTCCTTCAATTCTATGCCACTGGCTCTGGAGAGTTGACAAATGGCACTTATTTCCTACTCATGACCTAGTTTGTAAGATCATAAATCACAGAAAAGTCCATGTAACTATTAGTCTGAATTTCTTCTAGATAACCTACGAAGAAGCTAAGAATGTATCAGAGGTCAGAGGTTCAGTTCTGAAAGTCAGGCTCTCAACTCTTCTTCTTTTTTAATTGGATATTTACGTTTCAAATGTTGTCCCTTTCCCAGTCACCCTCCACCAACCCCCCTATTCCATCCCCCCTTCCCTGCTTCTATGAGGGTGTTCCCCACCCACCCACTCCTGCCTCTCTGCCCTTGAATTCTCCTACACTGGGATATGGAGCCTTCACAGGACCAAGGGCCTCTTCTCCCGTTGATGCCTGACAAGGCCATCCTCTGCTATGTGGCTGGAGCCATGAGTCCTTCCATGTGTACTCCTTGGTTGGTGGTTTATTCCCTGGGAGCTTTGAGGGGGTCTGCTTGGTGATATTACTGTTCTTTCTATGGGGTTGCAAATCCCTCCAGCTCTTTCAGTCCTTTTCTAACTCCTCTATCAACTACTTATGATCATTAATGTCTAAAGAATATATGACAATGGAAATGTGTATGTGTGTGTGTGTGTGTGTGTGTGTGTGTATGTTTGTTTCCTTGTATAAACATATAACTGGAGCCAGGAAAGGAAAATATTTGTGCTTAGCTTTGGGAGTAGCAAAAGTTTGGCTACATGACATAGCACTAAGACTCAGAGACCTTACATAAAAATTATAAATAAATGTATATCTTGAAGTTGTTTTCCCTGTGTTCAGAACTAAGATATTTCTTTATTTCTCTAAGAGGACTTTCCACATTTTTGTGTTCCATGGACATTGTTCTTTAACATAAATTCTTACTGTGTATCTCAGGCTTTCCTTAAACTCTTCACAATCTTGTTTCTGTCTTCAAATTCCTAATATTACAAGTGTGAATCACTACACCTGGCTTCCATGTCTTAAAAAAATCACCTTGTAAAACTATAAGATTTACATTCTGCTGGTGTATTTTATATGTACTAAACTACAAAATTCTTGAAGGTATTTTAAAATCTTACATAGGTGACATCTGAACTACTGTGTGTCTTGCCAGTAACTTGTAAAATACATCTTACAGTATCTCTGGTTTGTGAATTTGTGCAAAATAACTCAAGCTTTTTTTTTAATAATGAGGTTAGAATTTATTAAGAAATAAGTTGGATATGTATTTTATTATGGACACTAAGGGAGAAATCAGTGTTTGGGAAATTAACACTACATACCCAACTGTAGATGTGTGCTTTTTCCAGAGAGTGTCTTCAGAGGTATCCTACTGTCTACTGTATGTATCAGACTGAATCAAGTACTGCTGAGATGAGACTTGCAAAGATGAGACTTGTAAAGTCCAACTAGCAAACAGTATTGATATATGGGAGACACATGTTATATTAGTTAATTCCTAAGAACTCAGTTAAAGATACGAATGGCTATTATCTTTATGGAAAAAAAAGGAAGGAAAATCTAACATATTATATTTTGCTGAATTTTATATTAATTTGACTTAAGAAAACATTTTGAATATAAAAATTGATTAAATACAATATATATATAATAAGCTGCACCAAAATGAGGAACACAGTTATATTAGAATTATAGTGCTATACAAACAGTTAGGAAACATTTATTTAAGGGTAAGAGGGTTCAGTTAGTAAACTGCTTGCTGCAGAAGCATAAGGACCTGAGTTCAACCAGCAGCCTCCATGTGAAAAGCCAGGTGCAGGAGAAGAAGGCTACAAGCCCAGTTACTGGGGAAGCAAATATACCCAGAGGATCCTGGGTGGTACTTGCTAGGCATCCAATCTAGCCAAATCAAGAGGCCCAGATTCAGAGACACCCTGAAACGCAAGGCAGGGAGGGAAATGGTGTTAGATGATATTTGCCTAGAGTAACCATGGCATCCTTGTTCAGCTGTGCCTGAACCATATGCTGAACTCCTCAGACCCCAGACACCTGCTCAGAGCCCTCCATCACCCCATCAGCCTGCTCATGTGCCACCAACCACTGACTTTCCCTCTGCCAGGAGCACTCCTCCTGATACTCTAAAGCTACCACCAAGACCTAGGCTCCTGACCATGTCTTGCTGCTTCAACCAGGATGATAGGAACTTTGAAGAACTTTGCCTAATACTTCCTCCACTAGTCTCACTGATGAAGCAGCAGTGCCCAGGAAGTGGTGGGACCGTCCTGCAGAGTGTCAAGAAGCCAGCCTGTGATGACTGTTAGAGAGCACTGACTACAATGGGGTGTGCACTGAACTTGTAAAGGAGAGTGAACAGGTCACTCTAGAACTGCACAGCTTGGCCAGGGACAAAAGTGAACCCACTTATGTGACTTTATCAAGACTCATTACCTGATTGAGCAGGTGACTCCACCAAAGAACCCTAACTCTATCATGGTAGAATAACTCTTTGACTAATATACTTTGCCATTATCCTATGCCCACCTCTCTTGCTATGAACATAGTGGCTTGAAATTAATCTGTATCAGATTGATGGATTAGTCTAGATTGCTATAAAGGAGTCTTTTGAATGAATTCATCCTATGTTCTTTACGGTTTCATCTGTCAATGGACATTGTTTTTTTCCAGTTTGGGAAGCTATTGAGCAAAGTGCTTTCAACAGTGATACATGTCATATTAGTTTATTACCCTGTGGTCCATATTTGTTCATTCTCCTGGGGTTTGCCTTATGATGATTATTAAACAGACTTCTAGAGTTCTTTATTCTACATTACTTTCTCTATTTCAGTGTTTTGCCATACACTTTCTTGTACCCTTGATTTTGATTTGTCTTTTTCATTTAGCAAAATTAAAAGGCTTTCATTTTTTTCTTTCAGTGTATCAAAAAGTTCAAAGCAACTATGGGCTGCTGAAGTTATAATCCCTACCTCATTTATTTCCCTTCTCTCAAATACTCTATTTAAGGGTTGAGGGTTCTACATTTATAGTTTTTTATAGTGGTTCCTTTTATTCTACTTTGGCCAGGAATGTAAGACTCATATCTCCCATATGTATTTTAAATTTTGATAAAATGTACTATGCTTCAGGGCTTGGTATGTCTTAAGACTTAAATTTTCAACTCTGGATTTTATATAAAGCACAAGTTTTGCACTCATACACTGGCAAATAGTTCATAAAAAACATTTTCCTCCTTGTAAAGCTACTGAAAAAAAAATCTGTCAGTAGAATAGGGGGACATGTAAGTTAATCCTTAAATTATGTCTGAATGTCCTAAAACTTATCATATTAGTTACTTATATTTTAACATCTGTAAACTCTGTCTAAACCCTTCCAGAATCTCATTTTGTGGTTAACTGTTCTGAAGAATTTCTTAAATTCACCTGCATTCTTTCTTCTTGTTTTTGCTAAAGCGTGATTCTTAGGATTATCCACAATTTACATTTTTGTAAGAATTTGTAAATAATTTTAAGCAGCTTATGCAGGTATGTGCATGACAGATATTTGATGCATGAGTACATTTCTCAGACACAATCAAATCAAGCATTCTTGCTGCCTTGTAGGACAAGACTTAGTGTACTTTATGTTCCTGGCTCACTTGCTTTTTAGATACACACTGTGGAAGTTAAGAATATCTCTATTGTTTATGCGCTATGCATATTAAAGCCAAAATATTTGTATAGTCCTCAGCAAATGGATAGTATATCTTTCTGTATATGCAAATTTTGTGTGTGCTTTATCACTATCTGGTATCAAAATACATGTATAGCCCATTCCAGTTAGAGCCATCAACTTTTCAGCATGAGCTGCACCATGCACAGGTTTCCAAGATGGTTGACTCTTTACATAGTAGAGGGGGGTGATCCTATTATTCACACTGTATAACCTCCACAAAGACTTAGCATAGTTCATAGAGAAACTGGGATATCTTCAGGATGGGTTACAAATTATTGGAATGTCAGGTGGGTATGTGAAGCTACCTTTAGCTCCTGCCTGAGAATTAGCCAGAATGAATAATCTAGCACAAATTTTTGCTTCATAATCCACACTTCTATCCTTTCTTGAGTTTCTGGAACTGTAAGATAAAATAAATGTTTTCCTTCCCAACTCTGTCATTGTCAATGTTTTATTATAGCAATAGAAAGCAAATTAAAATTGAATTTGATCCTGAGGGGGGGGACTTTTATGCTAATGAATTGATCATGCTGGTTTGAGAGAGACTTATGGGGAATTTTTGACATTTGAACTAGAAAAACCATTAATTGTTTGTAGCTTGATTGACTGCTCTAACCATTGTTTCTTTCTCTTTTTTTACTTAAAATTTTTTAATATAATATTTTTATCATATTCTTTCTCTTTCTCCAAGTCCTCCTAGAACTTTAACTCTGCACTGTTCACCCAACATAATATTCTTTCTCTCTTGCTTAAAAAGAACAGAAAAGGTGACAAAAATTATCAAGAAACACTTACAAAATTTACACTCAAAAGAATAGAGTCTGCTTTCTGTTGCCCAACTAAACATGAAGCATGCCCCAGAGTGTGATTGGTAGACCCCATGTCAGTAAAATTTTCCCTTCTCTGTAACTTTAAATTGCAAATAACTTTTTGTTTAGTGCTAGAACTTTGTGTTTACTTTCTCTTCTTCATGCTGAGATCTTTGTCTGGACTGAATTTGGACAGATCTTGTCTACATTCTTAAGGTCTCTCTAGTTCATATGCATATCAACACTCTTGTGTCTGGACAATGTTATTTCCTTGGAACCATCCTCCATCTCTGGCACTTAAAATCTTTTTTTTTTTCTAAATTTTTTTTTATTTATTTATCATATGAAAGTACACTACAGCTGTCCTCAGACACACCAGAAGAGGGTGTCAGATCTCATTACGGATGGTTGTGAGCCACCATGTGGTTGCTGGGATTCAAATTCAGGACCTTTGGAAGAGCAGTCAGTGCGCTCTTACCCACTGAGCCACTTAAAATCTTTCTAACTCTTCTTCCTCGTAGATTCCCAAGCTTTGAGGGTAGAGATTTGATGAAGACGTCTCTCCGAGGGAAGATTGCTCTAAGTTGTCTCACTCTCTGCCCACAGTCCAGTTGGGGGTCTTTGTGCTAATTATCATCTACTACAAGAGCCTTCTCCAATGAGGGTTGAGTATCAGTGAACTGACCTATGGATATGGCAGTAAGCTTTCAGTAGTCATTTTATTGTTTTGTACTTAATACATAATAATAATGTTTCTCCTGGGGCCCATGAAATATCTAGTCTCAGGTCCTTAGTTTCATTAGCAGTGTCGTGTTTTATTCTTTCTCACAGAGAGGTCCTTAAAACCAGTGAAAATGTGGTTGGTTGCTCTCATGACCCTTTCTTTGCTGTTTTTCCAGTATATATTGCAGGTAAGTAGCTGTTGTTGCAGGGTTTATAGCTGGGTGAGACTGATGGTTAGTTTTCACCTATACTATCCTCTATAATACCATCTGGCACTATAAATGCCTATCATTAAGGGTAAAGTTTCTAGTCAAGTTAGACTTTGTGTGGAGTGGTGCAAATCCCAGAAAAAGAGTCCGTTGTTGAAGGTGAAGCCTCAGTTGCAATGAAGACCCCAAGATTGAATGGTAATAGCAAGAAGTAGATGCTTTGCCTCACATGTAAAGACCCCGAAGAGAGGCCAACAGAAACCAAGAGAGGCCATTGTGAAGGTGCAACCTCCACTGCAATGGAAACTCCCTCTGGAGATGCCAGGAATATGAAGCATCTACCAACGGCAGAGGAAAGTGTGGAGCACCACCAGCCTCACTCTATAAGACAAGCTGTGTGTTAAAAATGGCAGAGCAGTAGCACTGTCCAAGCCCTCTGTGTCCCAGAAGATGATGAATGAGTGATCTAGTAAGTAAGCAGCATTTCTTCATGGTTCCTGCTTCAACCCTGACAGGCCTTGAGTTCCTACCCTGATTTCCCTAAATAATGAATGTGACCTGGAAGTATAAGAAGAAATAAATCCTTTCCTCCCCTAGGTGGCTTTGGTCAGTGTATTATCAATAAAAGGCAAGCTTATGTCTTGAAGCCTATGATGGAAGGTTAAGTTGGCAATTCAGGTGAAGCGACTATGGCTATATTGAAGCTGTGATACCATGAGCAAGTCTATTAGACTGAACTTTGCTGACAACTTACCACAGCAGTGTGCATTCCTCCAAAATCCAGTAAAACCAAGCCTTAGCTCCTACTGTCTTTGACTTTCTTTGTCTCTGATTTTCCACTTTATCTGAACCCTAAAAGGACTCATATGCAGAGCCTTAAAACACTTCTTTTAATTATCATACGTTTTGTTGTGAAATTCTTACACGGTTCATGTACCCTTAAAGATTTTGTTTCCATTTTACACTTCTTAGTGATGCAGAAGGATTAGTTTCCTGATTTAAAAATGTCAAAGTATAAACAAAATGTTGAAATATAGAACAGAATGAATTGTGTACAATTACCTTGTGATAAAATGGTGGAATTCTGGATTGGTCCTGAGGATATATGCTAGAGGGAGATTCATAAAAATTGTAATTATAGTTGCAACCCTTGGGTTTGTAGGTAAGAAAATAAAATATTATAGTTGCCATTACAAAAACACCTTGAATTTCTTTCAAAATACAAATAGATAATTATCGTGTGATTGAGCAATTTTACTTCTGGAAATACCTCCTCCTCAAATCTCAGTTCAGGATTTGTGAGAGATAATAGCTTATCTTGTATACTAATATAGACTTTGTACCTCCAGAATCCATACACTAAAGTCCTAGTTCCCAATGTGAGATGATTTGGATGCAAAGCCTTTGAGAGATGATTAGATTTAGAAGAGTTCCCATGTTTTTATAGTGATAATGTTCTTAGAAGAAAGTATATTAAATTATCTCTCTCTTTCTCTCTCTCTTTCTGTGCCATGTGAGGATAGTTAATAAGTAAAGCATTATTATGCAGAGAGCAACAGAGCCTGACCATACTGGAACCCTGATTTTGGACTTTTACATCAACGATTATTATTATTATTATTAATTATTATTATAAATAATAAATTTCTGCTCAGTCTGTATTTGTCTTTTCAATCATTTTCTCGTGGCAGCAGGAGCTCATTAATTAACCCACTTTGTAGCATTTATTTTCCATACTTAAGAAACTGAAACAACCTAGGTATGAGAAATGGCTAGTAAAAATACAATCTAGCTGTGCAAGCATTGAAGTTTGCAGCCTTATTACTGAAATTTAAAGAGAACATTAGTTATCCATATACACAATCATAAAAAGATCTTCCCTGATCCATTGAATTATTAGAAACAGAAATAATTGTCCTTGCTGGAGTAGGCAAGGCAGAGGAACTTTGTTTCATGAATATGATATTGCATTAGGGCAAAACAAAAACAATTTGAAATCTTTACACAGCAGTGTGCATCCAGTCATATAAAAGAACTGAATACTTAAAAATGAGAGGGAACCCAAACTGTTAACTGTTCTTTTGCTACTAGGGCATCCAGCTATCTAAATAGCATTTGTTCATTAGTTTAAAATCAACTTCTTAACTTAGTCTTGGAAGCTAACCAAGAACTTGTATAAATTAAAATGTTACTGTCTTGGGCTAGAAGTCAGCCAATTGTCCCAGGGGAAGCTACATGTTATATTCAGAAAAAGGAATCTTTTCACAGCATCCAAAAACCCATGCCTTGTGAGACTAATTGTCACAAGTCTATCAATGAGTGTGAACACATAGTCCTAAATACCATGGATTTGGAGTCATTTGGGAAGCCTCACCTGTCCTTGTCCGTGAAGAATTCATTTCTCTCTTATCTAGTTAGAGCTTTAGATTCCCAAATTGGGTAGTTACTAATTCTAGTCCAAGTGGGTTGGGTGGTGTTGACCCATCTCTGGGCTTGTGTAGACAAAAAAAATCTAGGCACATCAATCAGAAAACTACTTCCTATAAGCCATCAAGAGACACTTAGAAACTATGTTGTGGTGATCTAAATAAGAAATGTCTTTCAGAGGTTCATGTATTTGAAGTCTTTCTCTCTTGTTGTCAGTTCTGTTTGGGAGTTTATAGAAAATTTAGGAAGTGCAGCCTTGCTAGAAGAAATAGTCCAGTGGGGACAGCCTTTGTGGTTTTATAGCCTTACCCAGCTTGGCCTTTCTCTGTCTTCCCTTTGTGCAGTTAATCAAGTAACAAGACAGCTTCCTTTGCTGTACTGGCCTACTGCCATTCCTCCACAGAAATTATGGACTCTAGCCCTGTGAAACAAGAAGCCAAAATAAAATCTTTTATAAGTTGTTTGTGGGCATGGCATTTATCAGATCATCAAAAAGGCAATTAATCCACAAGTACCAAGAGTGAAGTTGTTGTTGTAGACAAACTGACCATGTCATTTTGGGAGGAAATGTAGAAGATTTTAGAAATTTAGAGTAGTTAAGTTGTTGACTATTATATTAATGGTTACTCTAGAAGGATCTTGGAATAGACTAGCACTCAGAGCCAAGTAGACAGTGAATGCTTGGCTCATGAGTCTCAAAGGGTAACAAGACTTTATTTGCAATCAGGATAGAGGTCATTTGTTAATAATGTTAATAATGATCTAGCTGGTTTTTTTCCTCCATGTCCTGACAATTTTTGTGAGGGTGAAATTTAAAGTAATGGAATAATATTTTTGACATAGGAAATTTCAAGCCAGCAAAATCTGAGTCTGTGGAATGGTTTTTATAGATTACTGTTATACACACATACAACTATAAAGAAGTGAGTAGGTTTATAGTATCAGTCAGTATTTTGCCCCTGTTAAATAGGCCTGAAATCTAACTGGATGGCTATTGGTTATTGTCAAGGTATAACTGCCACTATGAAGCAGAGGAGGCTATGAGAGGGATGGGAGGGAGCAACCATATGATGGCTGTCAATTTGTCTACAACAACAACTTCA
>JADRCC010573156.1:24698-35959 GCA_019843855.1 Hylomyscus alleni | reverse complement strand
GAGAAATGGAAAGTGGAGATGGAGGACCGCAAGGCTGCTAAAATCCTGGAGGAACGTATACATGAGGAATTCAAGGTGGGTGTGCACGAGGGGCACCTGCGCTTGTCTCCAAGCTCAGTGTGGCCACTCTCTCGTTTGAATCTGTTCTTGGCCATTGGTTTGTCTTGGGAGTGTTACGAGACAGAAATCTGGCGTGCCTGTGCGGGAAGGAACTTGACACACCCTAGGCCCATCTCCTTTTTGTTGCATAGATGAGGGAAGTGAGGGCCATATAAGGAAAGGAAATTGCCAAAGCCACATATAATAGTGGTTGAGTACAGAGTCAAGAACAAAAAGAATATTGGGCTTTGCTGCGCCAAAGTGAGAATGCTGTGAAATGAGGCCCCAGGAACGAGTTTCTAACCAGATCAGCTGGAACTCACTTCCAGCCCAACTACTGACTATTTTGTGACGCCCGCTGCTTGTTAAACTTCTCTAAGGAATCACCTTATTTTTGTTAAAATAGTAAAAAGAATAGACTATTTCAGGGCTCTCTCTCTCTCTCTCTCTCTCTCTCTCTCTCTCTCTCTCTCTCTCTCTTCTTATTTTGGCCAGGGTCTCACTATGTAGTTCTGGCCAGAAAGTCATTTACCTCTGCCTCTCACGTCCTGTGACTGTGACTAAAGATCTGTGCCAGCATGTCCGGGAAGACTTTTATTTTTATGGAAATTTGGGGAGAGGACCTAAGTATTTTTCTGGCCTAGGAATGGCTGATAATTTGGTGGTGTTAGCTAAATCTAGAAGATCTTGGAATTGGTAAATGAGTCTCACTGCTTTCTGCTAATGTGATGGTCAGTTTTAGTTGTCATCTTGACACAATCTGGAAACCCTTCCCACCCCCACCCCCAGGGGAAAGGAGTTTTCACGAGGAGCTGCCTAAATTAGCTGGCCCAAGGGCCAGTCTGTGCAGCATTGTCTTGATCACATTAATTGATGGATGAAGTTTCTTGGACCCTGGGCTATATAAACGAGGGGGTTAGCTGGGTGCAAGCACACATACATTCATTTTCTCTCTGTGCTTGACTCGATATGGGTTTCAAGTTCCTGCTGCTTTGACTTCACAACAATGATGGACTGCAACCTACAGTTATGAACTAAAATAACTCCTTTCCCCCCTGCCTCCCCGAGTTGCTTTTGTCAGAGTATTTTATCACAGCAACAGAACAGAAACTACAACAGGTAGGGAGCTTAAGTCACCTGAAAACATTTTTCTGTTATTGTAGTAGTATGGGTGGAATACATTTATTTAATAGAAAACAAAAAATACAAGAGAAGCAGAAAAAAAATCATATTCAGTTACCACATTGTACTGTTTTGTAAACTGTATTGTTGAAATCAAACATAGCTGGACATTAGTCAAGGAAAGAAAACAGAGTTTGGGGCTGAGAATACAGTATGTACAGGGCCCTGGGCTTCATAGTCAACATCTGCCAAAAGCAAAACTTAAAACAAAAATCGTATTTGTTTTTGGTAACTACTGAAAGTAGGAGAGGGAGCTGAACTTCCTCACAGTGTCTGCAGAGGTGATTTATGGGAGTGAGCACTGCAGGACAGGGCAGGGGAGAGCCTGCCCTCAGCACTTAGAGAAGGGAAGAAGCTAAAAGGAGAAACCAGTCGGTGTCAGCGGTGTCAGCGTCCAACTAGATGCTGCATTCCTTTGGCCAAGCAGTGAAGTGGGGGATCTGTCATCCCTTAGTAGGTGGGGGAGGACCCTCCCCTGCTGGTTACAGTGCGAAGAACAGCTCTCAGGGCCTCTAGACACATGCTTCTGGGATGGAAGAGGTATCATCACAAAGGTATGTTCCTAAGGGAGTGCTCTAAGAACATACAGCCTGGTCCAGTGCAGGCTAGATCACAATGCCGTTTGGTCTGGATTCATGCCCGGGAGGGGGGGGGGGTCTTCCAAGCTGGAAGCTAAGCTGGAGCTTGGTCCAAGTCTCTCCATGTACAGCTTTGGAAGGAGTTCAGCTTTGAATTCCGCTTGTCAGTGTCTTGGTAGTGTCTGGGCCTTTTAAAGCCTGTTCTTCCTCAGCGATTACTTCAAGGGCATGTGGAGATAGTTTCTTCAGCTATCCTTGCTCTTCTTAGTTTTGGTGATTGTGCTTTCACATGTATGGAAGCTCAAAGCGTTCCTGAGTCGAGTTCACCAATCTTCTTTATCTGGGCTTTAAGCCTAGAAGGCTTAACTGTATTTGTTTTTATACATTTCACGCCTTTATTTCTCTGTGTTGAGTGCTCCTTCGTTTTGAGAGAGTCGTGTAGTATTGTGCTCTGACATTTATTTCCCAGCTCTGTGTTACAGCATGTGGCTGAGTCTCTTCCTTTCCATTCGTCTGCTGTCTTGACTGGACTTGCCCCTAGATCTCTTCATTTTTTTCTCTATGATTTATTATTCCCACCCAGACTCATTGCTTAATTATCATAGCTTTGAAATATATTTTAAACATATATTTAGGTAAGAAAACCATTATTTTTCATTTGCAAAATGTCTTTGGATAATAACCTCATCTATTTTTTTTCTACCAACTGAACTTTTGAATACTTTTCTTACTATTCTTCCCCTCAAATAATGATCCATGGTGATTTTTACTGGGATTGCATTAAGTGGTAGCTATGTTTATGGAAAGTGGACATTTTTAAAAAGACTGAATTTTGGAGTCTTCTTCTGGAATGTGCTGTGTCTCTTGTGATCCAAAGTTGCTTTCCTCTGTATTAACTTTAATTACAAACTTGTAAAAATGAATGGTTTCATAGATCCAAACAGTCTCAGTAACTTCAGTAACCTGTGATCTTTTCTGGACCCTGGTAAAATTTCTGAGTATTCTATACTTTCTTTTTCATTGAACAGTAGGCTGAATACACTTTTGCTGTTTTGAATGTGGTTACCTCATTGTGTATGTATAAACACATATACATACATAGATACATACATACATACATATTTCCTAATGCAGCATCTCTGTATGTAGTCTTGGCTGGCCTTAAACACATGCCAAACTTCTCATACCTGCCTCTTGAGTATTGGAATTACAAATGTGTGCTACCACATGGGCTCAAATAGTGTATTTAAATCTATTTCAGTTACAGTTAGGTTTTCTGTGAGTTATATTTTTGAGAAGATTTTTTTAAAAAGTTTTTAAATGAAGTAATATTCACTGTCTAAGTATTTTATAAACAATTTAAAATGCAGAAAGATTGGAGAAAAAAATAAATATTTATACATTTTTCACTTAAATTTATTAATAACATTTGCCAAAATTCACTCTTTCTTTCATACGTATACACAAATATGGATATATACATGCATATATGCATGTCTTTACACATACATCTGTACATATCTGTATACATATGTGCACACATATTCACAGACACATACGTGTGCACATGCATATATACAGAGAAATGTATTTATATGTACACTTGTTTGTCTTTTTGTCATTGATTTGTTAAACAATTTTTAAAAAAGATTTATTTATTTATTATATGTAAGTACACTGTAGCTGTGAGCCACCATGTGGTTGCTGGAATTTGAACTCAGGACCTTCGGAAGAGCAGTCAGTGTTCTTAACCACTGAGCCATCTCTCCAGCCCCCTAAACAATTTTTAAAAAGGTCATGTAGATAACACTCTAGCCTAAGTATCAGCTAAGAACTTTCTTAACATTGCCAGGTAATATTTTTAGACTATAGGAGCCATATCATCTACATCACGCTACTCAGTTTACACTGTAGTTCAATAGTCACTGTCAACAACATGCATGTGGCTGTATTCCAAGAAGACATAATTTTTAAAGACAGTGAAGGTTTGAGTTTTCCTGATGGTTTGGTAAGGCTCTAAGTTCTTTTGCATGCACCTCCTTTGAGTAAGGACACTGCCCTTCAATCGTTACTATACCTACTTCAGTTAAGAGTAAATCTTTAAGGCATGTCCTATCTGTCAGGTCCAAAAGAAACTCAGGACAAATGGCTAATTGTGCGGCCTTTTAGCATACCAAAGTGTGTGCTGGCCTCCAGGGTCCCTCAGTACCTGTGGCTCTTCTCAGCATTTCTCACCCTGCCCCACCTTAAATTTCTTCAGCTCATGGGCGTCTCTTCCCCCAGCTTCTCATTCCTATATAACCTGCTGTTTCAGCCTCATGTTCTCTTGCCCCTCTTTCTTGGTCCCCCACCCTGCCCATGGCCCAGTCCATTCTGCTGACCATGTTCAGCTAATACTTTTTCTCTGCCTCTAGCTGTACTGTACCTCATATCTATAATAAAAATCTTCTCCCCAACCATACCTTGGAGCTGTCACACATCTGGTGCCTGAAACCCCCACTTTACACCTATCCAATGCAAGTGTGCACAGAGGTTTATACTACTGACGTTTACATATCATTTAGCTTTAAGTTGACTGGGGAAGAAATGTACTTCCTTTCTGTATCTCCAGCAGTGATCATTAGAGACTGTATTTTGGTCTCTTCTCTCCATACATGGGGCTTGGAGTGAGGTAAGGAAGAGCTAGGCCCTCAGTTCACTGCACACACAGGGTGATCACAAGAGGGGTCATGTTCTTGGTAGAGATTCTCTGGTTGATGGTCTCCTTGAAAGCCTCATTGATGAAAGGGTGAATACTGTGAGGCACTCTGCCAGGGCTCACAGTAGTGTCAGTGAGGCCATTTGGCCAGGCCTACAGCCCCCACCCCCACCAAGGACTCAAACATAGGTGTCTGATGTCTTTTTCAAAGAAGATTCTAGTTTTGATGTATATATCATTGGTTTAAAATTGAAGATGTTAAATATGTATGTTTAAACTTTAATACAAGTAGGCACCCTGATTTAGCATGACTTCACTTCGAGAAGCTCCAGAAATGTGAGACATAGGAGATGGGCTCTAGGTAGCTTGGTCTACTCTCCAACCTATTCTTTTGAGCTTATTCTGGGCCCACCCATCATGGGCGTATCTCTTCCAACAGCCAGACAACTTCTGGCCCTCTCTGCTCTCTACCCTTGCTCAAACCACACTCGTGAAAGTTCTGCTGTGCCTTATTCAAGTCCTCTGGGTATGGAAGGTTTTTTGAGAAAAAGGAGTTTACTCCTCCTTCATCACTTTCCCAAATACAACTTGTACTTGAGTTCCCAGGAAAGAAAAACAAAATTAAGGTGGTTATTGCATTCCTATATTCAAGAATCTCTGAATCTTAACATCAACAGGTGTGATAAAAATAATCCAAGTCAGTCTCTAACCTGATACACAAATCCCTTGTTTGGCCTCTCTACGGCTGCAAAATAATCTACCAGAAAACAAACGGCTTAACACAACCACCACTTTATTCTCTTGGGATTCTGTAGGTTAATAATTCAGGCACGGCTTAGCTCGACAGCAGTTCTGTACCACACAGTGTCAGCTGAGGTTAGTCCCTTGCCTGAGCTTATTCCCTGGGATGGCCTGGCAGAACCAGGAGGAATTTGGTATGTGCTGGCTGCTTTACTACCCTCCGCATAGTCACATGGGCTTGCTTTTAACAGGGTAACCTAGGGTATAGGACTATTTTGAGCAACTCCCCAGAATGAGCACCACAAGAGGTGTAAATAGAAGCTTCGTCCTTTTGGGGGCTGTGCTGAAAAGGGATAATAGGCAGAATACACCCAAGTACCTTGTACATATAGGAAAGATGTCCAAAGATGTTTACTCTTTACTTTATCTTAACTCAAGTTGAAAATACCCTGGTTCAACAAGAAAAATCCAGAAAATACTAAAACACAATCTGCTGAAAAGGATGGTTTGGAGAGTCTTGGAACGCTACTTTTAAAAATATGTGCAAAAGGGAAGCCTTGGTATAGAAGGGCATGGCTGGGTTAGTTTTAGGATACTAGTGACAGTATAATTCCAGTTAGAGCTTCAGGAAAAGAGGTCAGTTGCAATAGTTAGGATGTGAAGTTGAGATAGGCTGTGACTCTTGGGCAGAAAAGAATGGTGGTGGCATCAGTAACAGGATGTGGTGGAATTAGAATGAAAAGAAGCAATGAGCAAGGGCAAGGACTTTGTCACAGGCCGAGGAAGGGGCAGGCGGTAGCAACTTCCTACAATGGAAGTTGGCTACAGGTGCAGACTTGGAAGGAATGAACATGGAGGGGGATGTGTCAGCCATGGAGAGGCTTTGGTTCTGAAGAAGAGAGAGTTGGAGTGGATTGCAATGAGAGAATCTGAGAAGCTAGTGGTTGAGGGAGGGGGTGGGGCTTGCTTGGGATGGTGTGCTTTAGGGGTGTAGGCAGCTTCTTGTAATTGTCTAGGTTGTTGGAAAGACAACGCTGAAAATTTACTTTAGAAAATGGGGAAATGTGAACCTCAGAATCTCTGTGTGCAGGTGCAGTGGAAGGCCAGCATAGAACACAGTACAAATTGGTAATCTGTTTTAAAAAGGCTTTCCGGCTTTTTGAAAAGCCTTCAGCTGTATCTCAGTGGTAGAACACTCACCAAACATGCCCATAGCCCTGCTTTCAAATCCTAGTACCTGGCAACAAACAAAGATCTCATGGAGTAAAAAGCCATTATCTTGGGGGCTGAAGAGATGGTTGGGAGTTTAAGAGCACTGACTGTTCTTCCAGAGACCCCAGTATCCACACGGAGGCTACAACACTTCATAACTCCAGTTCTTGGGGATCCTATGACCTCTGTGGATGGTGCCAGGCATATGGTACACAGATTTACATACAGGCAAAATAGCTATACAAACAAAATAAAGGGGGAATCGCCCATAAAAACAATACAAAACCCAAACCAGTCCTTATCTCATGTACTGAGAAGGCAATGTACATACATATAAAAGTGTTTTTTTTTTTTTTTTAGAAAAAAGGGGATACTGAGGCTGGATGCTATTTGTAGCCTGCTATCCTCTTCTTACTTGTAAGGCCACGTCTATATGCTTCTCCTACTCAAGATCACAGAAGAAGGCTCACAGAGAATTATGCTCTCTTTCTCTGGCCCCTTCCCTTTCCTTCTTAACTTCCAAGTTCCTTGCCAATTCCATTTTCCCGATTTGAGGCCAGTCTGTTTTCCTTCCCCTGGCCCTTTACTTTTAGGTTAGAGTTCATTTTAATGGTTGGATGACATCCTCGCCAAACATCAGGGTCTTGATCCCGATAAGATAGTAAATGGTAGTCAAACTTTCCATATCTTATTTCTTTTTTCTCTTGAAAATTGTGGCTTCAGGGCTAGAGATTTGGTTCAGTGATTAAGAACACTGGCTGCAGGTGGGTTGTGGTGGTCCATACTTTTAATCCTAGTACTTGGCACAAAGCAGGCTGATCTCTGAGTTTGAGGCCAGCCTGGTCTACAGAACGAGTTCTAGAATAGCCAGGGACATACAGAGAATTGCTATTTCATCCCTGCCCCCCTCCCCTGCCCCACATAACACTGTCTACTCTTCCAGAGAATTGGAGTTTGATTTCTAGCCCATATGCAGTGGCTAACAACCATCTGTAACTACAGTTCCAGGGGATCCAACGCCCTCTTCTGGCTTCCTCAGGCACTAGTGAGGCAAAGATACACAAAATACAGACATACATAAAATACAAATAAATAAAACTTTAAGAACTTGGTAGGCTGTCAGGAATAAGGACAACATGGCCTGCCTCACCTTCTCCCTCTCGTGGATCATCATAATCTCTGTTGTCTTTACTATTATTCATTAATCTATTTGCATTTAGGAAGCACCCACTGTCTGCCCCGCTTTGGCCTGTGACTTGGAAATGGAGGAATGAACAACACAATTCCAGCCTTGTTGTTGTGGAATGTAGCATCTCACAGGGCACAGAGGCATAAGAATGTAGGAATAAGAATGCAGTCAACATGTTGATGCCTTCCAGAAAAAAGCATTCTTCTCTTGACATCTTCTATTGGCATTAGGGAGCCGCAAGCCTCAGCAGTGTGCTGCTACTGATGAATGATCAGGAAAGGGGGGTTGAATAATCTCAAAGGGCCTTGAGCAGCCAGCATAGGGCTGTGTCCTTCCTGGGTGGAATGTATTTGTGTAGCTGCTTCTTGGTTGGGTTGGCCTTTGGCTGCTTCAGTGATCTCAGACTGACCCAACAGTTTAGGTGCTTGCCACAACAATGAGAATGCTTAGGTAATTTTTGCGGTGAGAGTTGAGCCATTTTAGTGAGTCCTTGAGGAGAAAAAAAAAATGCAATTTTGTGGATTTGTAGTTACAGACTGTTTTCTTTTGTTGTCCACATCTTTGTGAGGAGATTTGCCTTTGTCACAGTAAATGACCAGCCGTTTCCCTTTAAGAGGGGAGGTTGTTGCAGACCATTGGTTCCCTGGGCAGTGTCCCACTCTCAAGAGGAGGAACAGCTGAACAATGACACTGTGGTTAAACATCCTGCCTCCTGTCACCCATAGCTGGGTGGCGGAGAAACTCCACCTTGTAATTTGAAGTGGAGAAATCAGCTTATTTATCACACACCAATCCAGACCTGACTCAATTGTCAATGCTACTCCTCCTGACACCTCCGCCCCACTCCTGCTCTCCACACATCTTCATCTGTGTTGAAGTCTGAAATTTCCAGTACTTCATCACATAAACGTATTTGAAGGTAAGGTCCTTACAAGCAATCTTTAGTGTTGGTTGGTCCTGAATACAATATGACTAGTGTCCTTCTAAGGAGAATAAATTGGACACAGTGTGATGTAACAGGAAGGTGGTCGCATTCAGGCCAAGGAGAAGCTTCAGAATGAATCAACCCTGCTGACCTGTGTGAGGACGTGCCACCTCTAGAACTGTGAGGAAGCACGCTCTTGTTTAAGACATACAGCCAGTGTGCTTTGTAACGGTGAATTAATTCAGTTTATATATGAGACTCTTGGCTCTGACAGGAGTCAACTAACTTCCTGGAAGACCCCTGTGGGTAGATGATAGATTTGAAGTGTCTGCAGTAGTATGCTTTGGCTAGTGTCTTGTGTTCTGAGTGACTCAGTGGTCATGGTCAGAGATTAGGGAGCCCTAGAGGAAGAAAACAAAATATATTAGGTAAAATATGAAGGGCTGTGCCAGCATCAGTCAAACAGCTTATGATGCATTAGAACTAGAGACACCGCTTTGGATTTTACACCCGTCAGGAACTGCTTTAAAATTTGCCATGTCGAAGCCACATATCTAACCTACCCTTTCTATGTCTATCTTTGAGGGATCTGAGCCGAAGAGCTGAGATGCCACCCTGTGTCTACCTTAAGCCCACATTTCTCTCATCTTGGATGTCCTGATGGGCTGTTTGTGATCATCTCTCCTTTCTCTCAGCGGTGTCTAGATAACTATCCCTCTGTTCTGTGAAGGCTGCTCTTGTCACAATCTCTAGTCACTTCCAATGTCTACACCCAGCTGTCCCTGGGAGCTTTCTTATCTTTGTAACGTCTCAATAGGCTTCATTTCAGCTCACTGCTCTCTGCCTTAAATGCTCCCTCCTCCTGGTTGTTCACAGTCATCCTTCCTTCTAGGTTACTATCTTAATCTTAACCTTCTTTACACCACTAGGTTCCATCCATCAGAATGCCGCTTCCCCCACCCCTACCCCCCAGTTAATATGCATACTTGAGCTTTGCCCTTAAGCCCCATGCTCCCTTAATCTCAGCATTTTATTACTCATGGTAGGCCTCTTGGGTGTCAGAAGGCTTCTCAAACACATATACCTTAGAATTCTGACTTTTTCACTCTAGCCACAGTGAGTTACTTTGTACACAAATAGGCTGGCATTTATTGCGACACATGGGCTTTTGCATATGTGGTTCTGATGTCTGGAAATTTTTTCTCCTGTACTCACTTGGCTGTGTTTGTGACTTGGGTGTCAGATTACATGCCATCTCCGGTGTCAGATCTTCATACCATAGGCCACATAGTCTGTGGTAGCCTCCCAGACACTGTTATACACACTGGTCATTCTTTTGTGCAATTTCTTGGACTTTAACGTATTTGTTTAGTGTTCTCACCACCAGGGGGCAAGCTCCGAGTGAGTGAGGACTCCAATTCTCACACTTGACCACAGTAGGCCTGAGAGTGTCACAGGTGCTCAGTAAGGACTTAGTAATGATTTAATAAAGCCACATAACTTCTTTAGCCTGTAGTCTCTAATTCTTAGAGAATGAGTCTCAATATTTTTAGAAACACAAATTGATCATTGAGTTGAAGAAAAATCCTCAACCATTTCAGAGCAAGAGCAACAACAAAATGTCGTTATTTTTATTTTCATTTTAGTTTTTATTTTATCTATACAGGTGTTTTGCCTGCATGTGTGTCTGTGTACCATGCGCATATAGTGTCCACGGAATCCAGAAGAAGGCATCAGATTCCTTGGAGCTAGAGTTCAAGACTGTTGTGAGCTGCAATATGGGTGCTGGGAATCGAACTCCAGTCCTCTGGAAGAACAGCTAGTTCTCTTAGCTGCTGAGCCATTTCTCTAGCTCCAAAATATCATTTTTAAAAATACAGAATTAAGAATTTACAGTTACATTGCCTTTCTTTTTTTCTTCGTTAAAATAGTACTGAAAACCAGAATAATGTATAAACCACATGGACAAGATGGGTGGGTGAGATGAAAAAATATCCTGTCCAGAAGGAAATGGGAAATAATAAAGGAAAAGCCTAAGCCATCAGGCTGAATGGAGAGAGATGAGTAGGAAAGAAATAGATTAAGTAAAGGTCTGAACCTGGAGCAGTGGGAAGATAGCTAGGGTTGCTTCCAGGGTGAACAGGGAAGTGATTAATAGTTTTTCAGGGCGTTGACTTTATTATCAACTAGAGCCCCCTAAACCCAGCTTGCTAGCTCTGTCCCAGCAACTGATTTATTCTCTTGTAAACTTGTGAAAAAAATACTATATTGGCCAGCAGGATGTGTCTGCTTATCAGACTACCTGCTTGGAACTGGGGCTCAGCCACTGGGCTCCAGGCTAGGCTAACTCTACAAAATGAATCCTGGAGTTCCTGGTTAACTCATTATCATTAATAAGCTATGTCAGAAACACAGTATACATATTTATATCTTTCCATAATATATTGAATAACAATTCACACACAATATAAATTTTGTTCACTTTAATTCACTAAGTACTACTATTTTCAGAATTATTAAGATCAGAGTCTTGAACCTGGCAGTTCTACCAAATTAGACTTGGCCACACATCCTCAACAGGTTAATTAAATGGACAAATAGTAGTGATAAGTAGAGGTGAAAGACCTGTGGTCTTGT
>JADRCC010573156.1:17198-19698 GCA_019843855.1 Hylomyscus alleni | reverse complement strand
TGCCAGCATCCACATCTGTGTTGGTCAGGCTCTGGCAAAGTCTCTTAGGAGACAGCTATATCAGGCTCCTGTCATCAAGCAGTTCTTGGCATCAGCAATAGCGTCTGGGTTTGGTGACTGCATATGGGATAAATCCCCAGTTGCAGTCTCTTTTCCTTCAGTCTCTGTTCCATTCTTTGTCCCTGCATTTCCTTTAGACAGGAGCAATTCTGGGTTAAAAGTTTTGAGATGGGTACGTGGCTCCATCCCTCAACCAGACCATATCCAGAGGTTAGGCACAGACCCTGGTTGAGGGAAGTCCTGTTTTTTCATTCTTTTTTGTTTTCTTTCCTCACTCGTGATTTTTAAAATATCTAAGAAACCAGTTGTTTACTCTCAGGACAGTGACTAACTAACATCCATCTCTATTTTAAGAGATTTACAGTTTTAACTCTTATGTTTAGGCCTCTGCTATGTTTTAAGTTAATTTTTGTGCAAAAGGACATTCTTGATTGACTTAGTTGTCAAAGTCATTTGTTGGAAGGGCTATTTTTTTCAAAGCCCTTGACATTCCTGTAGAAATAGTTACCCAAACCGTGTCTGCCCCTGACTGCTCAGCTCTGTTCTGCAGCAGTCTTACAATGATGGGAGCCTGGCAGTCAGCTTTGAAACTGGGCATTATAAGACCGCCATTGCTGTTCTTTATTGATTATTTTAATTATTCTAGGATGCTTTTATTTACATATAAATTTTAGGATCAGGTGGTCTACTTCTGAAATGAGAGCAGCTGGGATTTTGATAGGAACTGTATTGCCTTTGTATGTCAATTTGGGCAGTGTTGCCATATTCACAATACTATCCTTAGTGTCAGGTATGATGGAATACTGCCTAAAATCCCAGAGGAAGTTCAAAGCTAGCCTGGCCTACACAGCAAGTTCAAAGACAAGCTCAGCTTGCATAGTGAACCTCTGTATAAAAAATAAAGAGCTGGCCAGGCAGTAGTAGCTCACGCCTTTAATCCCAGCACTTGGGAGGCAGAGGCAGGAGGATTTCTGAGTTTGAGGCCAGCCTGATCTACAGAGTGAGTTCCAGGACAGCCAGGGCTACACAGAGAAACCCTGTCTCGAAAAACCAGAAGAAAAAAAAAAGAGCTGGCTACTAGGGTTGGGGGTTAGAAGAATGGTCGTCATTAAGAACAGTCCCTACTCTTCGTAGGACCTCAGTTTGGTTCCTAGCATCTGGGTCAAGTGATAAATATGTACGCACAGGCACATGCATACAAGTAATTGAAATAATCAAAATAAGTCATAGCTCAATAGTAAAATACTTGCCTACCAAATGTGAGGCCCTGGGTTCAATCTTTAAGACTTCAAAGAAATTTAATCTTCTAATACTTGAATTTGACAAGGTAGCATTTTGTTTAAGTCTTATTTAATCTTCTTCAATATTTTATACTTATGTCCTTGTTTTGGTAAATTTATTCCTACGAAATAAATGGAATATATCTAGGTTATACAGGCATAATATGCAGACCCTTTAATTCACTTATTTGCTTATATAGATTAACTATAGATTTTTGGAAGTTTTTTATACATAAGATGACTTTATATTTAAAAAGAGACAGTTTTACTTCTTTTTTTTTCCAGAATGAGTACTTTTTCTTTTTTTTTCTTTTTTTAAAGTCCTATCAATTTTTTTGTTTAAGGATATTTTAATGTAAAATTTTTCATACCACTGTATTTTGAGTATGTTTCTCCTCTCCTCTACCTTTTCGCAGACCTTCCAGTGTGCCTGAAACATAAAGGTGAAGGCCAGACTGGGTCCCTGAATTGAGAGAGGGATGTGGATATTGGGGTAGCAGTCCTAAGAAGCTGTTAGCAATTGAAACTCACTGGCAAAGGGAAAGTGAGTTTTCTACAATGGAGTCTCACTGTCAACCACTCTCCTGGGCAGGCCCACGCCCAGGCCCAGGAATAGTTGGCCAACACAAGCACTTACACACACCAAAACTTAGTATTTTGTATTTCCTGATCTTTTTGTTTCCTTTTGGCATTTTTCTGTCTTGTTTTTTTTTTCCTCATTTTGATTTTGATCCACGATGAGTTGTGAATTGTTCTGGTTGGAACCTGTAGTACTATGTAGGAGTTGAGTTCCAAAACCAGACATTGTTTTCTTTGGTTGTAGGGAAGAGCTCATCCTTCTTTTATGGGCAAATGTTACGCTGTGGGTTTTTCACATATAACCTTCACCAGGTTGAGAAGGCTCCTTTCCCTCATTGTTTATTGGAGGTATTAGGGTTTTCTGCATCTTTGGTGATAATTATGATTTTTGCTCTTTACTAAAATGGTACATGCCATGTTTGAGTAATGGATTGAAGTCAGTCTTGTGTTCCTGGGATAACTCTCATTTATAGTGTGTAATCTTTTAAAATATTTGTTACCAGGTTTAGTGTGGTTAATCTACATTTTTATATAAGTGTGTGTGTGTGTGTGTGTGTGTGTGTGTGTGTGTGTGTGTGTGT
>JADRCC010573156.1:0-17188 GCA_019843855.1 Hylomyscus alleni | reverse complement strand
GTGTGTGTGTGTGTGTGTGTGTGTGTGTGTGTGTGTGTGTGTGTGTATGTGTGTGTGTGTGTGTACATGATTCAGGTGTCTGCAGAAGTTGTTGGATCCCCTGGAGCTGAAGTTAAAGGTGGTTGTGAGTTATATGATATGTTCTTGGATCCAAATTCTAGTCCTCTGGAAGAGTGGCATGTGCTACTAACCTCTGATCCTTCCCTTTATCCCCATCCTCATAAGTTCTTAATTCACCTTTGCTCTTGACACCCTTTGTATTTACCCTCTCTCAGACTCTCTGTCTCAGTTTCTGTCTGTCTGTCTCTGTATCTATCTCTCTCTCTATTTGTCTGTTTGTCTTTGTATCTGTCTGCCTGTCTCTGTATCTCTGTCTATGTCTCAATCCTTCATAAATTCAGCTCTGAGATACTTGGTTTCTGGGACGTGTTTGTGATTGTAACTGAAGCAGACAATGCATGCATAAGACACAATGCAGATGCGTCCTGGGGTTCATAATGGGCCGTGATGAAAAATGAGGCTGCAAAGATAAGATGGGGAAAGCTAAAAGGGAAGCCATTCATCTAAATTCAGAATGGAGGAAGAGGCAAGTGGAAGGACGAGAAAAGACAACACGAATGCAAAAAAAAAAAAAAAAAAAAAAGTGAAACTCACAAGATGAAGCCACTGAGGTCACTACAGGAAGCACTGGCTGGATAGCTCGGCCACTTACCAGAGTGACTTTGAACAAGTTCTGTGGGGTACTTCTGCTGTGTGAAGAGAGGACCTAAGGCCGAGTGCCTCTGCAGAGCTCATGAGCCGTTGTTTTACCTGTTGGAGACTGGAAATTTTGTCCTCTGAGAGCTGCCTGATTGTAGCTCAATATACTGTGTGCCTGCTGAAAATGGAAACATCTCTGAAAAGCTTGTAATACATGAGATAATTCAGGCTTGCTGATCAGAGGTTCTCATATTAGTCTTTCTTACAGAATGATGAGCTAAACTCAGAGCATGTCATTCAAATCTAGCAAATCCATTCTGCACTCAATTAACTTAATCTGAAAGATATAGTGGGCCATTAATCTATCAGGAGCAGCAGTTTTGATAAAACAGTCAAATTAAATTCTCCAACTAAGAAAAAAAGGGGGAGGGGAGACAGTGCTCAGTATCACTCCAATGGAGGTTAGTTACCCAGCGCAAATCTTAGAGGTCTGACCTCTGAAACTGTCTGGATAGGTCAGGCATGGCAGTGTGTTTAATGACTTTTCAACTGTGAACTTGTAGGGGTGTAGTATTGGAGACTATTTAGTTGTTAGAGATTTAGAGAGAATCCAGTAAGTGATATTATTTATAGAACCCAGAAATTAGTATTGTTGCTGTGAGATTAAAATGTAAATGAGGTTTGGCCATTTTGAGTAGGAGTTTTGGTCACTCTGGGTTCTCCAACTGTGTGATTTTGGTTATGGCTCCAAACCAACCTTTTGCTTGCAATCATTTCACTCCTTGCTAGAGTGAGATGCCTGAGAAAACTTCATAAATCCTGGCACAGGAGTCTCATGATGTTGGCTCTATTCCCCTTTCTCTTAAAAAGAAGTGGGTCTGGGTTCTTGGTTGAACATTGGCGATTCTAAAGTGCTAGATGCATGTGACAGGCTAAGCCTGGGGGAGATTTCAAGAATGGTGGTGGACTGGAAGGGGGCTGAAGCAGAGAAGAATGCAAACTAGAAGTTGAAAGGCAAGAGAAAAGAAGGGCTTTTGGTATCCTCTCCGTGTGTGTGTGTGTGTGTGTGTGTGTGTGTGTGTGTGTGAATGTGTGTGTGATGGTTGATTCTAGTGGGGCAAGCTTCACTAGATTAACAAACCTCTAGGCCACTGTAAGGTTCATTCCAGCTTGGTCTGTGAGAGTGTGTCTGGAGAAGATTAACTGAGTGGGGAGAGTTATGGTGAATATGGGTGGTACTGTACCTGGCTGAGTGATAAGGGAAAAAAGAGAAAAATGGCAGTGGAAAAGCAGCCATTTCTCTGCCTTTTGACTTAAAGACGCAAAGTGAGCAGTTGCCTCAGTTTCCCAGCACCATCCTTTCCCACCGGGATGAACCATATCCTCAAACTCAATGAAGAGGCCTTTTATCAGCTAGTTGGTCTTAAGGGGAGCAATCACTGATTCCATGTTATTCCTTGGACATAGCCAGTTTTTCAACTTATATCAAAGTTATATCCTTGAAGCCTGAAGTTGAAATTGTGACCTAACCCTAACCCTAAACTACAGAACACCCTGGCTCATCCATGGAGCCTACTGAGAGGGTACAGGTTGTGATCTGCTCAGATCTCCCATCTGGGTGAGAGCCACTGACCAGAATCCAAATACACATATGCACACAAGGACACGCACATGCATGCACACATACAGATATATATGCATATAGCTGGCCTGAGAAGAGATCGAAAATCAAAATCTCAAGTACAGTTTTGACTGAATTTATATTACTTTTGTAAAAACACCAAACATTCAACCACCATAAACCAGGGGCCATCTCAACTCTGAGTGCCTTTTTCAACATTAAAATATTGACTACTCATCTTAATTTTCTATACCTAATTTAGACTGTATTTGGGGAGTTCCTTCTCCTGTGGAGTGGCTCGCAGATCCCTAGGCCTTATTTAGCTTTCCCAAGGAAATCATTGTTCTATCAATATGCCCTGAGGAAAGTTTCCTAAAAGGGTCCAGCAGGTAGCCTTGGTCACCAAGGGATCTCTGTTGTCAGTTACCAAGATAAGGTAGAGGGAACTGGGTAATGTATAGCATCCTGAGAAAGCTTGAGATAGGGGCTGAGAAAGCTGCTTTCATTAGACCAGTTGTACTGTGGATGAATCTCACTTAATCTTAAACTTTGATGCTTACTCTTCAGCCTTTATCTTTATTGTTAATGGTACTGATTTATGTAGGTGATCAGGCTCCAGCAGGCTGAAGCACAGGACATCTGTGGAAATGGAAACCCTAAACATAGGTCCAGAGGCTAAGAGGCTGTTCTTTCCACGTGTTCATTTATTCTGTTCCCTGGTAGGAACTGCTGGTTCTACCTAAATGCCCTCCTTCCCCACTAGTCATTCTCTTTTCCACCTCCACCAAAGGTTAGGCTGTTTCTAAATGGTGTGTTCAAGTCCCAGAATACACAGCCTTCAGAGTAAGAACCCTGAACATGTTTAACAAACACCTCTGTATCAGGACCGAAGCCAACCCCTCACTGAGATCTTAAAGCAACTCCATGAAGCCTTCCTTTTCTAGTGAGGAAAAGAAAATATAGTCAATCAATTCTCTGTTCAAAATCACAGAGAGGTGCTTGGTTTGGTGACACACACCTTTAATCTCAACACTCAGGAGGCAGAAGCAGACAGATCTCTATGAGTCTGAGGCTGGTCTAGTCTGCATAGCCAGAGATCCTGACTCAAAAGGTCAAAGAAAAAAAATCACAGATGACAGAAATTAAATGTTTATATATAACACATACACAAACACACAGATACACACTCATGTGCACACACTTTGTGTACATGCCTATGCATGTGTGAGCCTGCACACAGACACACAAAATAAGTCAGCCAGTCTTTCAATCAATCAATTAATCAATCAATCAATCAATCAATCAATCAATCAATCAATCAATCACTGTAATTTTTAAAAGGCAGCCTGGCCTTTAGGTCTCCCCCTTCTGCACAGTCTCAGTATAAAAACTGACCAAGGGAGCTTGTGATTGGCTCAGTGGGTGCAGGCAAATGCTGCCCAGGCTGATGACCTGAGTTCAATTCTTGGGAATAAGGTGAAAAGAGAGCTACTGAGTCCCACTGTTGTCCTCTGACTTTTACACACACTCCACTCCCCCACTGCACCCCTGCAATAGTAATAATAATAGTCCAACCTAATTGTGCAGATTCTGCCTGTTTTTTTTCTCACTCTGAATTTAAATGTGGTTGCTTTTAGTCATTCTCCTCGCTCAGGCATTCCTGTTTTCTGCTTCTTCATTCTCATTCTCAGGTTCCCTCCAGTGCTGTTTAGTTCAAGCAACCTCTTGAGAGTGTAGACCAGACTCTGCCCTCTAGTGGCTTCCAGTTGTCTTTCAAGACAGCATTAGAACACAGTAGTCACAAGTTCCTGGTCTTTAAGTGGCCTTTTCTATCTTACATGTCTTCAGTGTTGTTGTACTGTTTCAGGAGAGACACCTCCTCCCTCTGGCCTCTGAGACCAGTGTACTAAGAAAACCCTTTTGTTGGCCACTGTTGGTCAAATCTCTTGAATCTCCCAGGCATCAGCTTAGACCTCGCCCCGCTTCCAGGATGCTAACCATGTCTGCATGAGATGTCGGCATGAGATGTCCCTCCTCTGGGGTCCCTGAAGTCCAATGCACACCCTACCATAGCGCCACTGTTTAGTGCTGTTTTCCCTCCTAGACTGTAAGTTCTCTGAGGGCCAAACGCTGTAACTGGGTCTTCTGGAGTTGCATGGTGCTTGGGTTGTGTAATTGTAAGTGCACTTAGAGCTGGCACATGTAGACAACTAAATACAGCTAAATGAATGACTATACCATTCATTCATTCATTCATTCATTCATTCATTCATTCATGGTTTTGAGACAGGGATTTCTTAAAAAGACTATGCTGAAGCTTGAAATTCCCCTGCCTCAGCCTCTAGGGTAATGTATAGCATCCTGAGAAAGCTTGAGATAGGGGCTAGATGTATAGGAGTGTCTCACCACACCTGGCCAACATGCTATTTGAAGTGGTGACACCCTTTCAACACTGGCCTCATTGCACCTCTAGAGCTGTGTGACTACTCACACAGATTCAGCCAAGAGGGAAAGAAGACATTGCTGTGTTTCCCCTGGGTCAGAGAACTGAGGGGAAGGGATGCCATTCTGCCACAGCCCAGCAATGTAGCACCCCTGGACTAAGGGTGGCACCATTTCTATTGTCCAAGGAAAGAAAATGAAAAAAATATTGTTCCATACCAGGCAGGAATTCAGGAGCAAAACCTATCACTGTCTGTCCCTCTACATTGTCTCTTAGGGACTGCAAACTCCATGCAGTTGTTTGTCTTTGTATGGCAGAGGCTCCCAATACTTCATGGCACAATGATGGTGACCCTGTCTAACCCTCTACCCACAGTGCAAGCAGGCTTCACAGAATTCCTGCTGCCAGAGACCTACAGATGAGTCACTGGATCACTGAAGCCCAGATTTTCTTCTTGGAATTGGCTCCTCGCCTCCTTTCTTTAGAAAGTAATTGATCTTTCCATACTATCTTGTTCATTGTCTTTCACTGTAATTCACGAGACTCAGTAATTCACAAGGAAAACAGATTTACTCTCTGCCTGAGAGCAAGCAGAGCCCGAGAAGGGACAAAGGAGCTGATCTGTTTCAGACATTTGTTTCCCAGGAAGTGATCTATGCCCAGGAAAATTAATCCAGCCTTACAAAGGTGACTCCAGTCTCTCTTAAAGGCCCTACACTCCAACATGAATTTTGGTGGGAGCAGACCACCTCTTCAATAGCACAGGCCAAGGCTACTTCTCTCTTGACAGTCCTGGATCCTGGACATTATGGATGCTGTGGACCCTGGCTGTCTATTTCTTTTTTTCCAATGACACTCATGACCATTTTCATTAAGATTAGTGCTGTTTATCGGTCCTTTCCCCAGCTTGGTCAGAGTGGTTGAAAGAAAGGTCTGCTTCCATGCCTTCTCTCCATCTGGCCTAGAGTAAAATGCAGAACCAAATCATGGAATGCTTTTAAAAATCATTAATTTTTAAAATGTGTGTGCATACACTTGTATGTGTGTGTCTGTGCATGCACACGCTTGTGCATGCTGAGGTCAGTGCTAAATTTGAATTTCTTCCTCTATCACTTTCCACTTTGTTTTTTTGAAATGGTCTCTCCTTGAACCTGCAGCTCACAGATTCGGCTAGAAAGCTCCAGGGATTCTCTGTCTTTGCCTACCCTGAGCTGGATTTCTGGCACATCCACCATGCCCATTTTTTTACAGGGTGTTGAGGATGAAACTCATGTCTTCGTTCTTGTATGGCAAACATGAGCCATCTCCCTAACATACTGGATGCCCTTATCACCTAGACCAGTATCTTGTCTGCCGAGTCAGTTCCAGACACTGGGCAGGCCAAAGAACCTGTCCCCGTGAAGCTCAAAATGCAGGAGATGTTCTGTGTATGACATCACTCTGTAAATGGGTCTGTAGGCACAGACTATGTGCTTGGATCTGGGAGCTGATGGCAAGTTCTCAGTAAAGGCTCCTGACCACTTGTGGAGGAGAAACACTCTTTGTAAACTAGAACTACTCACCCGCGTCCTCCAAATTCTGACAAAGTGTGGTTTCTAGAGAGCTGTAGAGCCTGTGATGACGTTGAGTAGATAGAATAAGATTTTTCTTTCTTGGAAGGGGATGTGGTCTGCCAGGCCAGTGTAATCATTAATCTTGCACAATTTGAAGTCTGGGGTCAGCTTCCAGAGCTCTCTATTGAGAACTCTTGGGTTGTAGAGGAAGGTAAAGGCCTAGCAAGAAGCGATCAGATTTCAGGAAGACCAGTTCAAACAGAAGCCCTTGATTCCAATAGGGTTACTTTGGCCTTCACTTTCTCCACCCCAAACTTCCCTTAACAGCTATGCACTCATGCATGCACCCACGCACCCACCGACCCAACCACCAGCACATGCACCACCCACCCACATACCCACGCATCCACTCACACATCCACTCACGCATCCACTCACGCACACATCCACTCATGCATGCTCGCTTGCACGCACAGCATGTACGCACGCACGCACGCACGCACGCACGCACGCACGCACGCATGCACCCAATTACAAACATACCGCTAGGAGTACTTCGCTATATCCCTAGAGGAGCCTAGCATCTTGTAGACCATGGGGTTCTGTGTGGCCAGTTCCCATGGAATCAAGGAATGCCAAGTAAGTTGTATACAGTGCTGTTTGTGTTTACCCAGTGCATGGCTTGGGCTATGGGTCAAGGTCAACCAATCTGTTTTCCTTTCCAGTGCGGAGATCCAAGGCAGCTGATGAGGAGAGGAGCCGTCGTGCTCAGCGAGCCCGGGATGAGTACCGGCGCCACTCGCTCCGAGCCATCCAGAAGGGCACTGTTGCTGGCCTAAGCACCATGTTCCAAGAACTTGGCCAGAACCATGAGCAAGAGGCAAGACTCTATCACCAACTTCCTGGCACCAGTCCACCATCACCCCTCACAGGACCTGACAGGTATGTTAGGGTAGGCATACTCCAAGAAGAGCTGTGGACCTGTAAGACAAGCTCTGTGGATTCTGGTACAGGCTCTGTTCATTACTTATGGGTCATTTGCCTTCCAGGGCCTCAACATTTCAATCTATATAATGGGTAGAACTTAAAAATAAGGTATGCTCTAGACCTCTCAAACAACTTTGCAATTTGGGGGTTAAACTTTCAGAGGTCAAGGATTCTTGTCATCCTTGATACACTAAAGAAAGCTGTAAGGCCAGACAGTGGTGGTGCACACCTTTAATTCCAGCACTTGGGAGGCAGAGGCAGAGGCAGGCAGATTTCTGAGTTCAAGGCCAGCCTGGTCTACAGAGTGAGTTCCAGGACAGCCAAGGCTACACAGAGAAACCCTGTCTCAAAAAACCAAACCAACCAACCAACTAACCAACCAACCAACCAACCAAAGAATGCTGTATAGCTTCTTTCCTTCAAAATCTGCATATACAAATTCCCTAAATATTTCCATAGTTTTAGACTCCTTGACCTTAGTCAAAACCTTGTAACGAAAGGCCTAAGATGGAATGAATATGGCCCAATATCCAGGAACTAGGACCATAACCTTTTCTAACCATGTATGGAGCTGGTTTGTACCTAGTTTGCACACTAGTAAGGGTAGACTGAGAGGTCCTTGTGCGCATTTGTGTCCCTAGAGGAGTTATTTGCCAAGGACATTTCAATGACAACCCATGATTGGCAAAGCCAAAGACACAGGTCACCTGGAGCCTCTCTATGTTCTGCCTGTCTTGCTTTACAGCTCTAAGATCTGGCTTCTTGTCTCAAGGACCCTTGGCCATCTTTGCAGAACACCTACTTCCTGTGGACCAGAGATGTGGGATTGTATGCCTGTGGCTCCCTTGTCCTTGGGGCATGTTCAGGAGTCAGTTCACCCCCAGATTATGTGGTTTGTCTAATTTTGTTCTGATTGGACTTTGGGGTTGTTCATAACCCACCACTCCTTTCCTCTAGAGTCTACTGAGAGCTGACTCTGCCTTTCCATCTTCTCTCCTCATCCCCTCTTCTTCCCCTCCCTCCCTTCTTCCCTTCCTCCCTCCCTCCCTCCCTTCTCATGTATGACTCCTAAACTAGAAGGTCTGAGAAGCTCTGGTGTTCATAGAGAAATCTGATTCCTTCCCTGGGCACCATCTCTTCACTGTACCACCATAGTCACTGCTCTCAGCTTCGACCTGTACCCCATCCTACCTCCTGGGCTTTTTTGTGCAGCTGCCAACATTAAAACAAACAAACAAGCAAACAAACAAACAGCCTTGCTTGTCCTCTTTTCTTTAATAACCACCTTGTGTTCGGCAGTATGGCTTTGCTATTAGTCATCAGAGACTATCAGTCTATCAGACATTGCTATTTCAAATCTTTTTGCAACCGCCAACAGGGCTCTGTGTATATAAACTTGCAGAAATTAATTTTACATTAGGCAACCATAATCTGCAAAGATAGTCTCCCAAGCAGGGTCTTTGCTCCAGGGCTGTGTGTTTTTGAGATTCAATGGTCCTGCATAGGGCTAATACCAATGTGTTGCATCTTCCTATCCTTTATCCAGGTCCACTTTGTTTTGCTGTCAACCTTGTTTGAGGAAATATGTCTTGTGGTACATTTCAATGCTCATGTATGTCTATGAACAAGACTAAGCAATTCACAAATGTCGAAGAGTCATGCTATTTTCTTCTCTATCTGTTGTCCAGTACGTCCTCTCACTGTGTGCTCTGTGCTCTCTGTATCCATATCTAGTATTTTCTTATGTTAGAGAAGAAAATTGTGACAAATCCATTTTCTCAATTTGCCAGTTATCTTTTGATTTTTTGGGGTAGACTATTCTAGCATTCAGAAATGCTTGATTTTTTTGTTTGTTTTTGATTTTTTGTTTTTTTTTTTCAAGACAGGGTTTCTCTGTGTAGCTCTGGCTGTCCTGGAACTTACTCTGTAGACCAGGCTGGCCTTGAACTCCGAAATCTGCCTGCCTCTGCCTCCCAAGTACTGGGATTAAAGGCATGTGCCACCACTGCTTGATTTTTATGAGATAAATTTCTTGTGTGTTTTCTGAATCTGGGATAATAATTAGAGATACCTTCTCCATTCTATGCTTTTAAAACTTTTTATTAATTAATCAGTCATACACACAAACACACATACAAACATGCGCACGCATGCAAACACACATGCACATATACATATGCCAGGTCATGTATGTGAAGGATAGAGGACAACCTGTGAGAGTCAATTCTCTGTGTGTGGGTTCCTGGAACCAAGTTCACATGGTCAAACTTGGGGGCAAATGTCTTTATCTGCTCTGCCATCTCTTTCCACTCCACTTCTTCTCTTTCTCCTCCCTATTCTTCTCCTTCCATTTCTTTTTCCTGTCTGATCTATCCCTCTCTCACTCTCTTTCTTCCTTGCAGGACCTGGGAGCGACCTCTGTGTCCACTCTCTAGAGAAGTCATCGTACGCTGGTTCAAGGAAGAACAGCTGCCTCGCCGAGCTGGCTTTGAGAGGAACACCAAGTCCATCGCCCCCTGGTTTCATGGTAGTATACTTTCTGGGCCCCACTTCAGATGATGTTACATGTCCAACTCTTTCTCAGATGGAAGAAGTCTTGAAGGATAGCTGTAATTGGAGGTGTGGAGAACTTTGGGGTCCATGTTGCTTCAATTCTTCCTCCAACACTTGGCAAGAATCCATGAGTCTAGGGTCAGTAGGATGCTGGACATACATTCCCTCTGTCTTCTAGGAAGTTGTGAACCTAAGTCCCATCTGCTGTTGTCATCAGCACTGGGCCTCTTTGGTTTTCAAGTCACCCACCAGGTTAAACCTTTGTACTCATTAGACAGTGAGTGAGCCCAGGGGCCCCAGGCTACTGGTGAACAGGGCAGGGCCATAGTTTTTCTTGAGTCTGCAACTCTGTTTATAGCCATAGCCATAGCCACATCATGGTAGGCTGTTCACTCTGAAAAACAAAATCATTTTGGTTAGATGCCAGATTGATGGATGGAGAGTTCAGAGTCACTTAAGTGCAGAGCATTGGATGAGGCACCTCTTTAGAAATCTTCCAGTCTCTTCATTACGGATATGAAACCAAAGCTCAAAGGCAGAAGGGTGTTTCCAAAAAGGACTAGATGATGTGTAAAGTTAACATCAAGAACAAATCTCCAGGTCCATCACCCCGGTTCAGTGATCTGCATACGAAGTATCCTCACATAGGGAAACAAACTTGACTGTGGATTCACCAGAGATTTGCTACAGAGAATTAGCAATAGCTTCTGGCTTTGAGTTCTCTCAATGTTAATTAGCTATTGCTGCATAACAAACAACTTCAAATTACCACACTCTAAAGCAAGTAGACCTTTTTTTATTTCTTCATGTGTGTCTGAATTGGCTGGACAGTTCTAGTCTGGTTTAGATGATCTTGGCTGATCTCATTGATGTTCCTCTGGGTAGTCAGAAGGTCACCTAAAGCTGACTGGCTTAGGAGACCCTTCTCTGTGCTCATGTGAACCCTTATATTCCAGAACCCTTATATTCAGTCTAGTCAGAACGTCAAATTTCTGCACCTTGGCCTCGTCCCCTAAGTCTTCCTTCCTTTACTAGCACTTACCTAAAGTTACGAAAGCTTAGGATTCCCCCTGTCAGAATAGACCTCTCCTGACACTGTTATTACCCACGTGACCCCTATCTGCCTGCTTCCCTACTGTCGAATCTCCTAGTGGACTGGAGAGCCTTATCGTGGCTTGTGTTTCCCATGTTTGTCTTGGTGGTGAACTGCTCTCCTAGTGCAGACCAGGTTCTGTGTCCTCTCAATTCTATCCAGTCGGAGGGCTGAACCTAGTGTCATGCTGATGCAGAGTTATGGTGCCTTGATAGTTGCTTGGCATCTAGCAAAGGAATGCCCTCCTGGGTATGTACTAAGCATGGCTCTAGCTCTGAGAAAGGAACGAGAAACGCTTAACAGGAAAACGTGCTAATTGAGCAAAACCTGCCTGCACTTTTACTCTAGTCTGCTGGAGCCCAAAGAGCATGTGAACTCTGAATGCAGGCTGCTGGCAGCTCAGATGAAGTACTGATAGGTCCTCTGAAGGTCACAAAGGTGATGGTGCTTCCAGTCTTCCTTGGTCTGTCCTCTTCCTGACTCATTCTTCACGAAACATTCTGGGACTCTTTTCAATGCAGTCAGATCCCATCACATCTCTGCTGTGTTATCCATTACCTATCTTTATATATATGTACAAAAGAAATAAAAAAACAAAATCCAAAAACTGAAACCCCTCTAAACCCTGGTCAAAGGTTCACAAGGCCCAGATGATAAGTAGTTCCCCCATCAAACTTATGTCAATCACCTGTGCCCCCCCATGCCCTTTCTGTTCTTGCATGAGCTACCCTCCTTTCCAGCTCAGACCCTTCGTCCTTGCAATGATGTTGCCTGCCTTTGCTGTCTCTCCCAAGCTCTTTGCTTGGCATATACAGTCTTACTTTTCATCTGCAATTATCTGCTCCTCTGAAAAGCCTTTCCTGGATTTCTTTCCAAGGCTATTTTCTTTAAGCTTTGCCAGTTTGTCTTCTATCATTCCCAAATAGCTCCCTTATGCCATTGGTATTTATCTCAATGTTCATTGTCTATTCTCCTGTATGAATTTAACTCTGCAAAGCGAAGTGCCTGACCTGTTACCCAGTGCCTGCACAGTAGGCATCTATGGAAGGATGGGTAAAAGTGGGCATTAGCTGTTAGATCCCAGGCTTTCCAGTCCCAAATAACAGTTCTTGATATTCAGCAGGAGTCCTTGTAGTTGTATGATAACCACACCAGAGAGCTTAGTAACAATCCGACAGGCCAGAGCTGTACAAGAGATAACTTGTTTTGCTAGTTGGTGATATGACCAACAGATGCAGGACACATGCCTTAGGCACTTCTCTCTTCACCTGTCACCTCTACCTCCCAGTTGCCTAGGGGTCAGGTTCAGAAACACAGGCAAGAGAAGCTTGCCATCATCTATTACTGTCAATACTGTCAACATCTTGAAGACCACTATAATATCCCCTCTGCGTGGATCATAAATATGTGTGTAGGCTTTGTTGCACCTCAGAACACAGGCACCCAAAGACTCAGTGGCTGTTAGCAACTAAGGGTTATTTTATACTCTGCTTTCATGTTTGTTGACCTCGACATCTAGGCCTCGTACTGAGGTTTTGTTTCTATTGGAAAGTCTAATGGTTTCAGGGCCTAGGAAAAGGAAAGAGTGAGTCACACAGTAGTCTCAAAACTTCTAGATGGAACAGATACCTGCTATGATTACGCCCGTGCCGTAGTGTCTGTGGTGTGCTTGGGAGTTTTGAATGACAAGACTCTTATAACTACTTTCCACTTTTGGTGATCTTCCCTCTCTTAGGCCTCCATCTATCCAAAAGAATCATGGGTTAGCTCTTCATGGCCCAGAGAAAGCACTCATGGGTGACTGAACCACATGTCCCTGGAGCTGGTATCAGAGCCTTTTTCCATTCTGTAGCATTGTATGGTCTGAGGCCCTTCGTGGATCTCCCATTTGGACCACCACCTTGTCCCCATGTGAGGAGTAGTTTATGATGTCTCCCATGGGAGTAGTTTATGATGTCTCCCGTGGCTGCAGAGTGCAGCTCAAGTGTCCCCTTAGAGGTGGGGTTTGGTGGCTTTGCTGGTTGCTCTTGGTAGCCAGTGGGGGAAGTACAATGGAGGTGATCAAATTTATCTTTTTTTTTTGAAGGTCTTTTTATTGTTATTTTTATGTACAAAGACCAGTATGGTTTCTTTCACTCGGTAGACTGTCTTGGATAATATATTCAAGAAGGGTTGCTTGGTCCAACTTAATGAAGCCTGTGTGCCCTTTGCATACAGCTAGAACAGTGCCTGTTACATGCTCAGCAGTGACTCTCATGGTCACCCATACTGCCTTCAGATGCCCAGCTGGGGAAACGGAAATTTATCTTTAATTTTACGTTCTATTTCAGTGGAGAAAAGGGTAAGTTTTATGTTGTCACAGAACAAACAGAACCTAGATTTAAGTCTTAGAATTTATATAATTGACTTCATATTTTCCTGACAGTTTCTACCATAAAGCATGTAAGGAGGTTGTTCACACACAGAACAGAACTATTTGGTGACCAGGTTTTCATCAATCTGTGACAGAATGAAAGAAAAAGGCCCATATATGGAGGATGGCCTACTGCCTTTGCTTAGAAAGAAAAGACAAGGCTATATTTATATTCCAGGATTATATTCCTCTTCAGTTTTAGGGTTAAAATGCCACATTTTTTTTTTTCTGAATTGATGGTGATAGTTAACAGTGGTTACTTTAATATATTGCATGTTTATGTATAAACAAAATATAAGCAGCCCTGTTTTGGCTCTTAAGATTTCTCTCTCTCTCTCTCTCTCTCTCTCTCTCTCTCTCTCTCTCTCTCTCTCTCTCTCTGTATTCATTTCTAAAATGTTAAAGTACAAAATACCGGGAGGTGCCCAATTTTTTTCCAACATATGGATTTCCTGATGGGTAGGTGGGACTGCTTCTGTACCAACCCCTACAGAGACAGAGAGCTTATTAGCCCACAGGTAGCCTGTAACAATCCATTAACCCCTTTGCTAGGGACCTTCCTCATGTCGTGGGTGGCCAGGGATCTTAACTGGAGACATCCTACCTTATGTAGCCCTCATCTTCTGGGCACACAGGAGCCACTTAGATCACAGTGATGCTGTAGGTAGAAGAGAATGATGCGCAACATTTGAGTTTCTTGAAGTTTACGCTTAGGACCAGCACACTGTCAGTTCTGCTTTGTGCAGCTGGCCACAGTTTATCGGTCCTCCCCCTCCTCCTCTACTCTTTCTTCTCCTCATCCTTTTCCTCATTGTTCTTCCTTATAAGGCACTGCAAAGTTATATATTCAAGGGTGTGGGCCCAGCAAATTAAGAGGATTTTGAGAAGAGACTTTACCTCTTTCAGGAAATACAGTGTAAGAAATGAGTTCAGAGAACAGATGGGAAGACAAGAAGAATGGAGATTGTCTTCCTCCTGGGACTAACCTTGGAAGTTAATCAGTCCTCTGTTTAAAAAAAAAAAAAGGCAGAAAAGCAATCCCTTTTCTTCTTTGCTTATTGCTACATCCCAAGAATTATGAGTGACTTGGAAGTTCTTCCTGAGGAGTGCCAGCACATAAGCTTGGCTCTGGGAAAAAGCTATTTTGGGACTTCAGTGTGTGTCTGACATTATTGAATGTTCTCTGTCGGAACATTGGCTCATTCAGAAAAAATTTCTCTTCCTTAGCTTTACTTCTAGAAAAGATTTAAAATGTGCTCCATGGTTTATTGTCTTGGCAGTGACCCATGGTGGCCTTGCTACTGCCCTTGGGGCTTGGCAGTGGTTGACGGTTGGGATATGTGGTTGACGATGGGTGTGGCATCGGTAAGTGAGTCTTGTTGAATTCTGCTCACATACTAGGAGTGGGTCCCAAGTGTGGACTCACTCTAATTTAAATGAGACTGACATGAACCAGGTGACATGCCACTGGTTTGGTGCTTATTATGGCAAGCACTAAGTATGAAGCTGGCATTTCCCATCTTTGTAGAAAGTGCTGTCTTCAGGGAGCCTAGAAGTTAGGATGGCTTTCCTTCTGATGTTCCACTTCAATGTAATTCTTCATATTTACATGCACTATATAGTTCGATATACAACATCCCATCTCACTGTCAAGGGCTTCTTGAAGTGGGTGTGGATTTCCCTTAACAGGTGACCACCACGAGGCCCAGAAAGCTGGAGGAACTGACCCAATCTTTCCCCATCAGTGAGTCCAGGACTTTGACCATGACACAGGATTTTATATATTCCATTTTGACTGTTTCATTCCTCCTTGTATTCTCTGCTGTTTAGGGATAGATATTAGCATAAAGACATCCTCAATGGGTTTATAAGCGCTTACTGAGAACCACTTGTAGTACAGCCTGCCTCTCATTCTCCCTGCTCCATGACCTTGCAGAGCAGAGCTGATGTGCATCCTCTAACCTAACTTGAGGAGCTGTCTGCGAATGCTCCGTTTATCATTAGTGATCTCTTTCTGAGACAGATGGAGAGGGTGAGCCCACGAGGTGCTTACCCTTAGCTTTCAAGATCAGGGGAGAAGAACCTCGAGTGAGCCTTTGTGAGGTATATTTCTGTTCAAGAGAAGTTGCTGAGATCTCAGGACCATGAGCTCAAGCACTAAGAGTTTGTGTGAGGCATCAAACCACTGGGCACAGTGACAACACCCGGCCTTGTTCTGAGGATTGCAAGGATGACATTTTACAAATAGATGCTACTGCTTGTTATATGCAGTAATCAACACAGTGGCCTTGGAAGGTGAGCAGTGGGACTTGAAGGGTACACACCAGTGGCTTCATACCTTCAGGGCACACTATAAATCAGTCTTCTCACGAAGATAAGGAGGAACTGATAACATCTTGTGACTCCACCAAAAGGAAGATGATACTAATTTAGCCTTCCCTCTTAAAAAAATCAAAAGCACAAATAAAACATTTCTTTCATTATGATCCTCTTAATTAGGGTTTTATTTCTGTGAAGGGACACCATGACCATGGCAGCTCTTATAAAGGAAAACCTAATTGGGGCTGGCTTACATTATCAGAGGTTTAGTCCATTATTATCATGATGGGAAGCATGGCAGCATCCAGGCAGACATGGTGCTGGAGAAGGAGCTGAGAGTTCTACATCCTGATCTGAAGGCAGCCATAAGAAGACTGGCTCTTCCACACTGAGCATAGCTTGAACACAGGAGAGCTAAAGCCCACCCCGACAGTGACACACTTCTTCCAACAAAGCCACACCTATTCCAATAAGGCTATACCTCCTAATAGTGCCACTTCCTGTAGTCCAAACATTCAAACACATCAGTCTATGGCGGGCATTCCTATTCAAACCCCCACAATGATTATTATTTTGAAGTCATTTCTAAAAGCCATAGGTGTCACACAGGCCATTTGGAGGGCTGGCGCGGACATCCAGTTAAAGAGCTCTCCGAGACCCTCTCCTGAGCAGTATTTGAAAAGAGCAATCTTCCACCAGTTCTGGTCTCCAATGAAAAGCTTTCTGGAGGTGTTAAGAGTGGGTCACTTGGACCCATTTTCTTTGTTTTTGTAGTGCTGAAGATGGAATCTGAGGCCTTGCAAATGCGAGGCAAGCATTCTCCCAGTGAATTATGAGCTCAGCTTCTTCTTCCAGTGCTGCTTAAGGTATTTCCACCAAGAAATAAAAGAATTGTTTTCATTCCTTTCCTGAAAATGTGCATTGGTTAGATAGGCCCAAAGGGGATTACAAAGAACAATATTACTTTTGCTTAAGGAAAGCAGATTGCACTGGTATCCCTAAGGTTCTGACTTTCCTTTGGTTGTCTATAATTCTACTGCTGGCTCTGCTCCCAAACCCTGCAATACGATATGGAGCCGAGTACCTGGGCACACAAAAGCATCATTCAGCTCTGTGGCTTCCATGGATAGGGGATGTGTGACTCCCTGTTCTCAAGCATGCACTGGGTTGTATCTTTGTGGCTATGTCTGGCCACACCTGTGGGAGTATGATGGATTTTTACATTTCAATAGGGTTTTGAATATTTACTTTGTTTTGGTACTATATCAAACACACACTGGCTATCCAATATTTCATTTACTCCTCACACAGCTTCTCCAGTACTGCGTCTGCCTGAATGCTGCCAGGGTTCCCACCATAATGATAATTAATGGGCTAAACCTCTGAAATTGTAAGCCAGCTGCAATTAAAGGTTTTCTTTCTAACAGTTGCCACGGTCATGGTGTCTTTTCATAGCAATAAAACCCAAACTGAGGGTAGGTAATAATACTGACCATTTTGTGTGTGG
>JADRCC010573155.1:0-11220 GCA_019843855.1 Hylomyscus alleni | reverse complement strand
TTTCTCTGCACACTGTCTCTTTTTGCTCATTGTCTAGAGTCCGTGAGCTGGTAAGAGCATTTATTCAGACTCTAGGTACACCTGTAGGTGCTTCTTGATAAGCCTCTAATAGCTCTTGAGAACTTACAAGGCAAAGTGAGAAACATACATAACAGCTAGTGAAAATTCTCTGGGTTACTCTTAAGAAGTTGCAGATGAACTCGGTGGAGTAGGGGATTCCAAGAGCAGAGAGGTGCACAGAAGCCAGACCCTATGATAGATCATGTATTCACTGATATTATCATAATCTTTCTACCAGAGTTTCTCCTGTGGATCATGCATTATGTATATAAGCCTAGTGATAAGTCCTCTGGGATGTATGTTCTTTATATAAACATGATGAGGGAGGGCAGAAGTGTTAAGTACATTTCACAGGTAAGCACAGTGATGGAACCAATTAGGTTAACTTTTCAGGTTTGATTATACAGTGCACTTAAATTATAAATGTGGATAGTCAGGCTCCAAGGAGCATACCAAACACACCACACTAGAGAACCCTTGAGAAGTGATAAAGGAAAGGAGTAAAAAGTGACATCAGCAGAAGAAAATACTGGGTTCTCCTATCAATGAGCATAAGACTGTTTAGTGTATAGTTCAGAGAATGAATCTATAGGTCAGACAGGCATGATGTTATGTTCTGAACCTCTTTTGAATTAACTTGTACGTGCTACTTAACCTTTGTAAACCAGTCATTTCTTGATACATGTCTTTTGCTGTTTTGAGACAACTATATTTTTCATGTGCTTAGGTATTCAATAAATCCTCAAGACATATATGATGAGTCAAAACTTACATATTTGTAACTTTATTATTGTACATGTCTTTTAGACTCTCTTCCCACAAAGGTGAGTAAAGACCAAAGCAGGCTATCGAGGGCTCAAAATGAAGGAGGAAGAATATTTATCTTTATGCTTCTTTTGGAAGAGAAATTTTTAAAAACTGGTTTCCTGACCTTGACTAGTTAAGCGCAAACAATTTTAACTATGATTTGTAGTAAGTTATTTTAATTTAAATCCAGAAGCCTTAAAATATACAAATTCTTGAAAACAGATCTTTATTAGAATCACAGATCCATGATAACTAAATGCTAGGTTCTTTTTCCCCCTGAAATATCACTGCAATTCATTTCACTTCATTTCATTAATTAATCCATTCATTTGTAACCCACTTTGTTCAACTAGTGCTTCCTGTACAAGCATGAGTTTGAGGTCACACACTGGGACATAGAGAACTAATTTGTGAGCACTATCTCCAGTCCCCAAGACACACACAGACACACACTCACACACACAGACTCTCTCTCTCTCTCTCTCTCTCTCTCTCTCTCTCTCTCTCTCTCTCACACACACACACACACACACACACACACACATACACACACACACACACACACACAGACACACAGACATAATCCTATCTCCCCTAGGAGCCATAAACTACCAAGTTTCCGTATTAGGGCTGGAGTGATAGTAGCCCTTCCCCAACTCATGCTGGAACTTTTACCTGGTTTGATCTGAACAAGCCTTGTGCAGATAAGCACAGATGCTCTGAGGTTCTGTGTGCAACAATATGTTCTGTACGAAAGGCAGCATTTCCCAACTCTTCCCTCATCATGTAACTCTTTCCATCCCTCTTCTGCAATTTTCTCTTAATTGTTGGATGTACTTAATAAAGTGCTTTTAGCAGAGTTTTCTTAAAGATCAAATTATATAAGTAATATATAGCTAATAAATAAGTGTAAATAAAAGTGTTCTGTGATGATGGTAAATGTTGTCTGATCAGAAAGAAATGCAATACTTGAAGGTCATATAAAGAGATAAAAGCTTCAAAGTCAACTGTCATTTTTCTCTTTGCATTGCCCTTTTATACAGTAAATTGATATTTCTGCCCACAAATATGATTCCAAATCACTTAAGACAGCAATGCCAGTTCATGCCCTAAAGATTATTAATAGATCAGAGGATTGTCAAATAGCCATGGAAAGATACAATTTATTTTTCATATTTTTGAAGAGTAACTTTAAGATATAAAATAATCTACAATTTTAGCAACAGAGGTGAGATAGAGCCACTCAATATTGTACAATGAGAAGCTGAAAAAGATAATTATCTGTATGAGGACTATATCATTTATTCCTCCTGAAATCGCAGATGATATTCACATGAACTCACAGTTGATTCTTAAAGACTCTGCCTAAAATCTTGGGTAAGGCACAGTTCCTGTAGATGTGAAATGTCTGGTATTGGGATGAAGGTGTGTTATCCTCAAGGTTATAGCTGCAGGTGATTTATTAGTTTGATATTAGACTACATTCAACTTTAGACAGGCACATAGCTGTTTAGGAAGATGATTGGACCCATTGAATTATGCCTGTATTAGTTATATTTCTTTAAATCATTTTGACAAAAATAATAGCAAGTGGAGGAAGTAGTGTCAATATAGACTCAAAGTTTGACTGTACGGTCTTGTCTATTGTGGCTGGGGAATCCTGGTGGTAGGAGCAGGAGGCATCTGGGATCTTTGTATGTTTCACTGCAGTGGAAAGGGCAATGAATGACATAGCTTGCTGTCTGCTTTGCAGCCCATCTCTCCTAAGTTATTTCTCCTAAGGTAAACTCTTCTGGGAACACACTGATATACAAACCCAAGGACGTGTCTGCATGGTAATTGTAATTCAAGTAAAGTTGACAATGATGTTCAACTATCATGGTGACACTATGGGTAAGGTATACAATCAATCATCTGTCTTCATATTCATTACTACAAAATGCAGATTATCTCTAGAACTTGCAAAGAACATGCACACTACCAACATTTCTGATAAAATTTCAACAGAAGATACCAATGGAAGTTTTACATTTTTTAGTACAGTAAAAAAAAAAATGAGATGGGGTGTTTATAATTTCTCAAAAAGCCTTGAGTAGGAGTAAGAGTTTTATCTCTTGTATGACCCTCTGTCTCACCACACACACACACACACACACACACACACACACACACACACACTATTTATATGAATTTATATCTTTATTAAATATGAATATATCCCTAGACACATAAATATATACTTCTGTACATTCAAATATGTACATATTCTGCACATATAAATAGAATAAATATTTATAATGTGTAAATATTCTATTCATATAAATACAAATAAATGGGATATTGCCATTACTAAGTAAACTTGAAAGAAATTAAATTGTAAGACTATATTTTGTAGAGTAAATATTTAGTGTTTGGAGTTCCTACTCTATTATTATTTATGAACCACTATCCACCAAGTATAAGAGTGGCTTCTAGAAACAATTCTTTCACTTTATGTTCTAGATGACACACTATTGTATGTGACAGATGAGCTGTCTTAATAGAAGATGTATGGTCCCTAATAACCAGGTTTATAACCATGTGGGGAGAGTAAGAAAAACATACAAGCCAGAGATAAATCTATAAATTTTTGCTGACTTTTATCAAACAAAAGATTTTGTTTTCATCAGAACATATAGAAATGGATCTCTTTTTAAAAGAAGTTGGCTGATGAAATAGTAGAGACAACTATGAGATTAACTAATATTCTCGGTGTTTTTCTATGTAAAGGAAAAGGTAGAATTTATCTTAATTCTTTTTTTGTTTGTTTGTTTGGTTTTTTCTGAGACAGGGTTTCTCTGTGTAGCCTTGGCTGTCCTGGAACTCATTAGACCAGGCTGGCCTCGAACTCAGAAATCTGCCTGCCTCTGCCTCCCAAGTACTGGGATTAAAGGTGTGCGCCACCATGGCCCAGTTTTTTGTTTGTTTGTTTGTTTTGTTTTGTTTTTCCTAATTCTTTGTAAAGATACAATCCTATACAGTATTGTAAAAGACTAGTGTGTTTTGAAAGTAAAATTTCACATATTACAAATAATGAAGGCAAATGTTGATTGGCTATGGCTAAACACAGAATAATATCTTTCCATTTCATATGTGTATATAGGTGTGTGTGTGTGTTTATATCTATAGATAGATTGATAGATAGATAGATAGATAGATAGATAGATAGATAGATAGATAGATAGAATGAAATGTTGCTTTGTGAATAGGTGATTAATGACTAGGCAGTGAAGAAATATGGGTGAAAAAGGAATTACAGAGGCAGGCTTGTTGATAATAACTTTATATTTTAGAGATATTAGTTCTTGTCAAATTTGTGTGTATTCTTATATGCTATTATTAGTGTTCTACCTCATAGTACTTGCATGACCAAGAACTTGAGACTTAATAGTCAAAGGACCTAAGGCAAAACCAAATACTTCTTTCTACTAAAACAACAGCAGCAGCAGCAACAACAACAACAACAACAACAAAGTACCATTAAACTGACTCACAGATCAGTGCTTTGTCTAGTGTTTATTAAAGTAGCTTCCTCCTGCAGCAGATAAGAATAAACACAGAGTCCCTCCATGTGTACTCTTTCGTTGGAGGTTTAGTCCCTGGGAGCTCTAGGGATAATGGCTGGTTTATATTGTTCCTCCTATGGGACTGCAAATTCCTTAGGTCCTTTCTCTAGCTCCTTCACTGGGGACCCTGTGCTCAGTCCAAAGGATAGCTGTGAGCTTCTACTTCTGTATTAGTTGGGCACTGGCAAAGCCTCTCAAGAGACAGTTATATCAGGCTCCTGTCTGCAAGCAGTTGTTGGCATCCACAGTAGTGTCTGGGTTTGTTGACTGTATGTGGGATGGATCCCCAGTGCAAGAGAATGCCAGGAAAGTGAAGTGGGAGTGGGTGGGTTGGTGAACAGAGGGAAGGGGAATGGGATAGGGGATTTTCAGAGAGGATAGCAGGAAAGGGGATAACATTTGAAATGTAAATAATGAAAATATCTAATAAAGAAAAGAATAAATACAGAGACCCACAAGACATTATGAAGAGAGTGAGAGACATTGGAATACTCAGCCCTAAACTGGACTTCTCCATAAAATCTTCATCCTAAGGCTCATGGAACCCTGTGGAGGAGGAGACAGAAAGTATGTAAGAGCCAGAACAGATGTAGGAGACTAAGGAAAGAAGGCTGTTAAAATTAACAGGATGGATGCACATTTGAACTCACAGAGATGGTGACAGCATACATAGGGCCTGCATGGGTCTGCATCAAATGAGATCATAGAACTGAAAAAAGAGGTAGACTCATTTTCCAATTACACGTTTATAATTTGGAGTTTGTTTTTAAGATAAACCTGTGTCTACTGGCTGTATCACATGGAAACTTCTTATACCACAGGTTCCAAACTCATTTAAGAGGCTGAGATAGTGAATGAGTTGGGCCTTTCCCAGGCCCATTGTATCCCTATAAACAGTCTCTACTATGAATTTTGAACTGCAGACAATTTTATACACACATACTCCCAGCAATCAACCTATTGATCCCTGGAGGAGTCTTGACTTCTTGTAGAGACTTGTCTGAATCTCAGCACTGGCTCATGCAAGCCCTGCTAAAGAACAATGTCTCATCGAAAGAGCTGGGAGGGGAAAGACTCATGAGGGTGTATGGACACCAAAGCTTTTTTAGAATATTTTAAAATAAGTGTAAGAAAGGTGAGACTTTAACTAAGCAAAGGTTGAGAATTTTTCTAAACACAGGATTTGTCAAGTTGTTTCCCTTCTGAAAAACTTGCACACAATTACCCATCCCATAGCTCTCAAAACCCAAAGGCCAGGCAGTGTTCCATGGTCTTGCAAGATTTGCTCCTCATTAACTCTCCAGAAACATCTGTTGTCAATCTCAGCCCTGCTCACCAAGTTCTCAGCAAACTGGGCCACCAGCAGACCAACAAACTTGGCCAGGGGGATTCCACATTGAGTATACATGTCCTTCTTTCTGAACAGTCTTCTCACGCTTTTATACTTTATCTGTTTTCATACTTCCAGACTCTTCTTAAGTGTCCTTTCCCCTGATATTTCTCTAATTACCACACAATCTAAAGTGTATTGCTGTCTCATTCTTTCTCAGTTTCTGTGACTTAACATAAAACACTACATAGAAGCATTTTATTAACCTCTATGGTCACTTGAATATGTTTGAACCAGAATGATACTGTCAATGTACATTTAAATATTTGTCCATACACTTCGATTTGTGCTGCTCTCAACTTTGGTAATATGAACTTCTTTTTGCAGTATGTAGTCGTTAATACAGAGATTCACAACTGATCAATCAATGTTCCAACTATAAATGACACCAAGTGAGTACTCAGCTGTGGGTGGGTCATCTACATCAACTTCTCACAGTCCAAGGCTCAGGAAACTTCACAGAAGAGGAGCCAGAAAGAACTATAAAGGCTGGCAGATGGGGAAGAGAGCTAGAAGATGACTTCTGGACAAGTCATGACAGTTGCATGTATTAACTTTCAAAAGCTGTGTTTACAGCCCAAGAACTACACCAGCCCAAGCAAGTCCATAATTTCAGCATGAATCTGGGAAAGGCTATTAAATCCCCACCTCTAGATTGGATGTTAGCCATTGTGGTTGCTGGGGAAAGTGAGTCACATTCACTGGGGTAGGTGATAGTTGGTAAATTGTTCATGACCCATCAGATGACCCTACTTCCATGCGCATTTGACAACACTAATTGGATTTGGTGGGTTAATAATAATAATAAACAGTGTTAAAAGAAGACATGAAGTTGGGAGGGAGATGTGTTGGGGTGCTTGAGGAACTCACATGGGTGAGTAGTTGATTGATATATGTGTGTATGTATATGTATATAGCTTTCAGTGAATAAAAAGTATTTTTAAAAAGGGGGGAAAGGCAAGAGCAACCTCAAGTCTATAAATATTCAGGAATTAAATGAGACATCTTCATTTCTTTCCATGTTTTTGTTGGCTTGGGTCTTGATGCTTACTGATATAATTATCCTCATACGTCTTACATCTGCTCATCTAAAACTTCCCATCCAAATCATATGTGAAGCTTGTTTAGAAATTACCATTGCTGTCCTTCGCCCAAGGAGTTCTATTTGCAAAGACCTCAGAAAACACTTGAAACTGTTCTTTATTCTAAATGTCAGTTGTTTGTCCTCCATCCAACTTTAAAAGAAAACTTACGATAGAAGAATGATCATGAAGGTACAAACCTCTATTTTTTTCTTTCCAGAAATTCAACCTGCGTTTCATTATCTCTTAAATCAGATGAATCATGGGACTAACTTCTGTGTAGGAATGGTGACTGACATGTGAGATCAGGTTAAGAAAAGTCCAAAGTAACCCTTCACATTCTCTTTCTTCTCTCCTAGACCTGCTAGACGTAGAACATACAGTAGGAAATCTTAGAAGATACCTAATAAACAAGTCCACTGGACAGAAGGAGCCAAGGTTTCTGAGTGACTGCCTTGAGCAGTTGTCATGCTCACAAGATGCACTGAAGTGAGTGACAACTGGACAGTTACTGCATCCAAGTCCTGAGTTTGTATTCAACAGCTACTTGCCATGAGTAATGAAGAACCCACATCTCCTTCTTATTAAAATGTAGTGCTTGGCATAGGAGTATTTCATAACTCTTAATCTTCAATTTGCAGCCAACATATTCCAGTCAAGAAATTCTGACCTGTTTAACAAATTCAAAAGGAAGAACAATGAGGTCACAATGTCTTACTTATTAAAAATAAATAAATAAACAAAATTTATCAAAAATTTGTCAAAACAAATTTTGTTAAAATGTTTATCAGAAAATCAAACAATACTGCTATGTACATAGTAACAACAGTGGATAGATTGATACTGTATTATTGTGATTGTAATTTAACAGTTACTATTAACAACTGACATATAAAATATGTTAACATTATAGATAATACTTACACTACTGCATGTTAAATATTAGCTATAATAGCAATATGCTTATAAGTGTTATAAATATATAAATGTCATATATTAGTGAGATATTAATTATATTTTATATAAAATACATTAATGATAAACTTACATGTTAGTGTTAGCAAAATCAGAGACGTCTCCTATACATTTTTTCTTGATTATATTTTCAGATTTTTCTAACATAGTTTTATCTTATCTACCAGATGTTAATGGTTTGATTCTATGTTGAACATTCTTTCTGCTAGCCCACTACAGTGTTTGAAAACATTTTTAATAACACTTGATTATATCCTTCATTTTAGGGCACTTGTGATTCTATGAAGAAATTCTGAGGATGGTTACAATTGGCTCCTGAGTGCACACAGGTGTTGCATGTTGTTGCCTTCCTCTTCTGTTAAAAAATCATAAAATTTTGCCATGGCATGCCTTTTAATCTTGGGCATTGAGTTAAAAAAATCTACCTTTGTAACTAGCCCTTAGATTCCATCAGGATGTCAAATCAAATCCAGTGATTATGAATTTCTAACCTTGCTAACAGGATTAAATGAGGTGCTGATGTTCCTCAAATCTTCTTCTTTTAAGGAACTGGAGCGGGAACCAACAAAAAAAATGAACATCTCATACAGAACACATATATAAGCTCTGTATAAATTACATTAAATAAATATGTGTTCTTAAAATAGTTATGAATGTTAACAAATTCAAAATACTTTAACTGTTTTCTCCAGGTAGATGTAACACACATTAAAGTGCACATGTCTGAATGTATAATTTGAAGAGTTATGACATAAAGCATATACCCATAAGATTATCACTGCAACCGTGATAATAAACGACCTCCCTAAAAAAGGATCAAGTTCTCCTGAGTCCTCAAAGCTGATAATCCATCTTCCTGTTACTGTAGGTTAGTTGATATTTTCTAGAACTTTACATATATGGAAACACATTGTAGGTTCTCTTGTATAACTTCTATTCTGGCATATTGAGATCTACTCATAGTTTTAAGTCTATGGACCTATCGCATTCATACATTTCTGCTATTAAATGTGAACCATTGTGCATGACTCTGCAAAGCATTGTTTAAAAATGTGCTTCTTATTCTTTTTCTACTGCCTAGGGATGGGATGGCTGGATGACATTGGAATATGAGATTTTAGGAAATGATCCAACTGTGTTCCAAAATCCTTGTACCATTTTAAAGCCTTACAAATAGTTCATGAAAGTCCAAGCCCTTCAAACCCTTATCAACATGATATAGTCTGTCTTTAGCCATTATGGTTTAGCCACAGTAGTACCATGATGTGACTTGTATGTATGGCTTTCAGAAAACTAAGAATATTACGCATATTTACAGGTGCTTCTTTTTATATATCTTTGATAACTTCCTCTATCTTTTGTCTATTTTTAGTGCTGTGTATTCTTCCATGTTAATAAATTCTTTAAATATAATTGATAGGTAGCAGACATACAATTTACAAATATTTTCTTTTAGCCTGACTCTCTTTCTCTTATCAGTTGTATAGACAGTTTTGAGCTAATGTAAACAAAACAAAACAAAGCAAAACAAAACAAAACAGAAACACAGAGCGCTGTTCAATTGATAATTAGGTTTCTAAATCATATGCATATCATAGTTAATGTTTATTAATCATTAATCCAGAGAGTGATTATCCAGTATTTTTGGCACTTACATATCTTTACTGGCATAGATAACACCTGTCAACCACGGCTTGCGTTTAAGTATTATAGTCCCCTTTCTACTTTTAATATCATGAATCCTCTTTTAATTTTAGAGCTCCTCCTCACATATGGAAGTATGTTTGCATGATTATTGTTTTCTTTTTGATTGGGAGAAATATTTCTAGATTCTTAATTTCTGGATACTTCTTAAGCTGGCCATCACATCCAAGATGGTAATAAACCTTTAAATTATGAATGCCCTAGATGATGAGGAAGGACCTACTTGAATGTATGGTAAGTGGCACACTCAATTACATGGGGTTTCGATAGAGGAAAGTTGGTGACAACATAAGTGTACAAGCTCTGTTCTGCCCAAGGAAATGCAGTCACAATGCTCTCATTATCCATGAACATCAGGCTTTCAATATGATCTGAACATCTGTGAATCACTAAGTCTTAAGCAGTTGGACAGGGGCCACTGAGGCTTGCATCTCCTTTGAGCTGAGTTCTTGAGAGCCAGAGTCTACCAATCAAGAGCTTTAAGGTATTAAACTAAAGCCCATGTAAAAACCTTGAAGAGACTGTCTGTAAAACATGCCTATTGGCAAGGTTCACTCATGCAGGCACCTGGAAGCCACTGCTGCTAACAGAACTCAGTATTACCAAGAAGTTGATAGCTTTGTATGTATTCAAAATTCAAGAGTGACTAGGGTTTGTGTAAATCTCCAAGCAAACCAAACTATTTCCAAGGTTAATGGTTGCTTTCCACAAGTGAAAGTAGGACCCTGCAATGGCTACCCTTAGTTGTCAACATATGGAATTAAGTAAAATGGGAGGGGTAAACCTGTGAATCTTTTGTTTAACTTGAAGTGGGAAGATATGCTTCTAATACAGATCTTTGAAGTAGGAAGACATACCTTTTACTCAGATCTTTTGAGCTGGAAAACTCATCTCTAATGTAGAACAGTCCTTTTCTTGGAAGCCTATATATGAATAGAGAAGACAGAAGCTTTTGCTATTTGCCTGCTTACTCTCATTCCTTCACAGCCCATTCCTTCACAGGCATTAGAGTCTACTTTATTGGGATTCCAGCATATACTAAAGATCAACTGAGACATCTCGCCTCATGGACTGCACATCTACTAGATTCTTGGAGATTCAGTTAATTGTAAGCCATAATCCATTGTTAGACTAGCTGGACATGCCTTGTAAGACATCATAAAAAATAATATATATATATATATTATTTAATATATAATATATAATATATTTTATATATCTATATATATAAAATTGTGTGTGTAGCAAAAATCATATATATATATATATATATATATATATATGTAGAAAGAGAGAGAGAGAGAGACAGAGAAAGACAGAGAGACAGAGACAGAGACAGACAGACAGAGACAGAGAGAGAGATACAGAGACACACAGAGAGAGACAGAGAGAGATTCATTCTGTAAGTTCTGTTACTCTAGAGAACTGACTAATACATATTTTGGAACTAGACATAGTTCTATACCAATAGAAGCATAAGGTGGGTGAGAAAGTAGAAGGATATGGAAGAGATGAGGGAGGAGAAACCATAATTAGATTATATTTTATGAAAAAAATACATTTTCAAAAAATAAAAAAGAAAGTGACTAGGTAACTG
>JADRCC010573154.1:0-10263 GCA_019843855.1 Hylomyscus alleni | reverse complement strand
TACTTTGGAGGTTCTGCATGGGAGCTCAGTTCATATTAGCTGTTTATAAAGACCACATCTGGTAGCATCATCCCCTGGGAAAGAGCCTTGCAACACACTCATGAGAAAATGTGTGCGGGAGCGCGTGCGCGTGTGTGTGCGTGTGCGTGTGCGTGTGCGTGTGCGTGTGCGTGTGTGTGTGTGTGTGTGTGTGTGTGTGTGTGTGTAAAGTGGTACTAGGAGTAGAAGTCAGGTCCTTACACATCCTAAGCAGCCCTCCACCACTAAGCTACAGCCTTAATCCTCTTTATTTGAGACATTTATTTAATTGTTATTTTGAGACAGGGTCTGAGTGAGTTGGCTAGGCTGTTCTTCAGCCTACTGCAATCTAGGCACGCCTCCCACTTATGGACTCTCCTGTTTCGGTCTCCCAAGGAGTGGGGATTTAAGGCTTTGGGACTAGACCAGGTGATATTTACTCATTTGTTTATCTATGTATCTCTTGAGCCTGGGTCTTACCCATGGTCTTGCCAAGGTTGACCCTGAATTCCTGGCCTCAAACAATCCTCCTGCTTCATCCAGTCTCCTTAGCTGAAACTTCAGGCTCCAAACTAAGTAACCCAATTTTAAATCCTATATCTCAGAATGTCAGTGCTAGGACAGGAGTTAGAAGCCATTCTTATCAAGCCCCTTCTATCACGAGGGAAAACGAGATTACAAAGAGCTAGCAATTCCTCTGGAGGCGTCAGAACCTTAAGTCCCACCATTCACTTTGGGCCTGGCCTCTGTAATTCACACCTCAAAAACAACTCTACTGAAAGGTTGTAGAGATGGCCCAGAGGCTAAGAACACTTGCTACTCTTGAAGAGAAGCCAAATTTGGTTCCCAGAACCTACATGGAGGTTTGCCACTTGTAGTAACTCTAGTTCCAGGGATCTGACACCCTCTTCTAGACTCTACAGAACACTGTAGTGTGTGTGTATACAATTAAACACACATACACACTTGTATATACACATACATCTATATCTTACATATATGAAAACACACACATAAAATAAACAAATCTTTAAAAAATCCTCTCTGATTCAAGCTGGAACACAGAGCCTGTGTCTGTATCTTTGTGAGAGTGTGAGTGTGTGTGTGTGTGTGCTTGATTGTATGTGTATGAGTGTAGTCCTTCAGGACAACTCCCTTTTCGTCCCTTCGGCAGGGACAAAGTGGAAAACAAACTAGCTTGCCTGTCTTGGACCTCCAGGTTTGCTTTTGTTTTTTTGTGGTGTTGGGGATAGAACCCATGACCTCAGTGTTGAGGCCAGTGTTTTGCCCTTGAGCTCCCACCCCAGCCTCTCTGACTTAAAGCTTGTCCCTTGCTTTTACCACCATCTCCATGCAAGGTTTTGGAGGGCAACTAATGTGCAGGTAGTTCTCACTTTGAAGAGCTGTGTACACATTGACAGCTGAAAGAGAGGGCTCAGCAACAGGAGGGACACAGGTCTGGGACAGAAGATAGGGACTGGGGAGGTGCCCAAAGAGACCGATGACTGGCAGAGAGAAGCCTGATCCCTGAATGATGCACACAGGGGAGAGCACTAGAGAAGAGTTAGGAGTCTGGGCTCTTGTTCCAGCTCTTCCGCCAACTTGCTGCGAACCGGAGTTAGAGTCACCATGTGAGTGCTGGGAACTAAGTGCATCTCCTATGTAAGAAGAGCACAGGCTCCTGTTCACTGAGTTGTGTCTCTGGCTCTACTCCTTAACTCTTTTTTTCTTCTCCCCCCCCCCACTTAATTCTTTAATAAAGTAAAAACCTAACTAGGGCGTAGCTCAATGATAAGGGTGCTGGTCTAGCATGTGCCAAGTCCTGAGTTTGGTACCTAACACCACCACTAAATAAAAAGAAAAATGAAAGCTACCAACCATCACTAGCTCACTGGCAATATTAAAATAGGCCAGTTTTTTCCTACAAGGCCATAGTGTATCAGCCTTTGTGTTAGAGAAATGGAAACCGAGCCATGTCCTGCAGAACCTCATATCTGGCTTTTCTTGTTAGACTGACTCTCACTCTGACTTTCTTTAGACTCCATGGCTTTTGGGCTGTCAAGATGGCTCACTGGGATGACACACTTGCTGCAAGGCCTGGTGACCTGCAAGTTGTAGTATGCCTCCCACCCCCAGTTTCCACATGTGGGAGATGCATATCTGCCTACACATAAATAAATAACAAAAATCATACAACCACTAGGGTTATGCTTATGAAAATTCCGATTAAATAGCAAAGCAAAGCAAAACAAAACAAAACAAAAAACCTCAGCAAAACCCAAAACAAATCAAACAAAAAAGCAAAACCAAAAAGATGTATTTGGCATGGAAGAACCTTCATATGACCCAGGTCAGCTTCTAGCATATCCTAGAGTTTGTTAGAACTCTAATAAGTATAGTTAGATTGCTAAAAAAGACTTTTTCTCTCTTTTCACTGTTATTAGTCATGGTCACTCCCTCCAAAAAAATTTTTTTCCCAGAAGAGGAGAAAATGGGGGAAAAGCCAATGGAAAATATTAAGTAAAAGTTTATTAAATTTTCATGTTAGCTAAATTACCATAAGATTACTAATAGATTTTCCTGATAAGATGGACCCAGTATAAAATAGTAACAATTGGAGATATATTTATATGCTACTCTATTTTTTATTCAAACAATTTAAACATATATAAAGCATTCTCATGAGAATGAAGTATAACTTTTAAGGTTTCTGTTTTTGTTTTTTAAACTGAAGTTATTGAAGGTAGTTTAATTCTGGTTGGAAAGGTGAAGTAGATTTGAGACTGTTAAAGCTTAGAGGGTGTCCAGGAGACCAGAGGTGCGAGGCTGGGCCCTATACGAACCTGTGGTGAGCTTCAGAGGTGCAAGGCTGGGCCCTATATGAACCTGTGGTGAGCTTTACTGGGTTTTTTATAGTGTATGCTTCATTCAGTGCCAGATATGCAGTAGTTGGTCAAAATGGGAGATTTTAAATAGCTCAGTACATTGCACTCTCTCACTATGTGGCAGTCTTTTTGATAAATTAGGAATATTGTTTTTGTTTATCAAACAAAAAAGAAAAACAAATAAACAACAATGACTACAAAACCCAAAAGCAAGATTTAAAATTATTTTCAATGTAACCTTAAAAGTTGAGATTTGTGGGTAGGAGCCTACAAGAAGAGCAAGTCTTTAAAACAATGAAGTAATCAAGTTTGAAAATGCAGGTCTGATTAACTCTAATCCTAACACTCTGTAGTGGCTACTTCTATGTTAACTTGACACAAGCTAAAGTTATCTAAAAGGTGGGAACTTTCACTGAGAAAATGCCTCAATAAGATCTAGCTATAGAGCATTTCCTCAATTAGCTATTGATAAAAAAGGGTACAGCCCATTGTGGGTGTGCCATCCTTGACCTGGTGGTTTTGGGTCCTATAAGAAAGCAGGCTGAGCAAGCCACGAGGAACAAGCCAGTAAGCTGAGCCCTCCATAGCCTCTGCCTCCAGGTTCCTGACCTGTTGGAGTTCCTGTCCTGACTTCCTTAGATGATGAACAGTGATATGGAAGTATAAGCCAAATAAACCCTATCCTCCACAAGTTGCTTTGGTCATGGTGTTTTATCACAGCAAGATTATCCCCAAGGCACCCTCTAACCCCAACCCTAACCCCAACCCTGACCTGGATTTGGACCCAGACTTTAGATCTATAGACTGAAGACTTCAAGTCTTCAGATGCTGTAACAGCCAGATGATAATTGGAGAGACTCTGAGTCTGAGGAGACGCTGGATGCGCTCAGTGTTGACCATCATGCTCAGGAGTATTCAGCCCTAAGTAACCCGACAGCCTCTTCAGCCGGATGTTGCCCTTTACTTAGAGGCAGCCAGGCAGGTTTTGTTTTTTCTTAAAAAACCACTGATTCTTTTCAGAGAGCAACTGTGTTCTTTGGTTTCTTGCTGTGCCTACTTACACTTACCACAGATACATGTGTATTTACACCCCTCCACACACACATCTTCTAGATCAACTTTCACAAGACAACCTCAAACCACCACTTTTCCTACTCCCAGAGGAGCCCTGCCTCTAATACTCATAGGTGTATGCAAACACTAAAAAGGACTGCATCAACTCCCAGGTCTTCGTTGATGAAGATCTATCCCACCAGTTCAAGAGAACACTCCTACAGGGTAGGTCCTAGACTCACTTGGAAAGAATACTCCCCAGCCTGTTCAGCTTCCTGCAGGCTATGTGGTATGTTCCAGGTCCCTAGTTTTGGTGACCTAGTTCTGCCATTCATGATAGGTTTTGGTGATTCAGCTGTCTTTGAGTCATTTCCATTCCTCTAAGTTACACCTGGGTCATATCCTGTACATAGCTCCAATAAAAATCATTGGCCCACCAAATTGGTCTTTGATGGCGTCTGTACTGTGGTCTGTGTGGGTTCCCTATGCGGACTGAACTGACATGTGTGTTGCATCTTCCGGAGAAAAATCTTGTCACAACACAAGTTAAACAACTGAAGCTAACTATGATCTGGTGGTCTAGGCCAAGCAGCTCCTAGAGTCTACTATGGCAGTTCTATTCTCCGGAAGCTGTCTTTGCCCTCTTTTCACAGCTCATCTACTGAACGTTGCCTGTGGATACTGATTATCGATGCTCCAGGTCTCACAATTCTGGTTGTCTCCTCTACAAATGGATATTTGATAGAAAATGGTCTCCCCTGAAGAAAGACCTACAGCTCTGTGGGAGCACTTTGACAGGATTCTTTATTCTCGGCGTGCTGACCCCAGAGTAGAGCAAACATGAAGTACACGATGTGGAGTAAAATTCCAACAGAACAGAGGCCAGGGCTTCCTGTGGCCTTAAAGCTAGAATTGTTCACTCTGCCCAGAGCAACAGGAATAGGTGAGTAATACTTCCTTCATGCCTCTACCTGCACAGTGAAAGTGTTTACAGATGGCTGGCTTCTCCACTTCCCTGTGAAGGAGTAATATTTGTATAGCCTTGAAATACATTCAAGTTGTAAGCATGTATTTGGAGTATGCATGCCTAGACATTTTCTTTTCACATTAAAGAAAAAAAAAAAAAGGTTACAATCCTGAGACTGTCATACTTCCCTGTACTTACAAGTGAATGTAAGGGGTGGGGGGGTCCAGTTTTTTCCTCCTCTGACCTTTCCCATTTATCTAAAAATCAATGGTCAGCTACCAGGAAAGCACTCTGGGTTCTGCCAGACATCTCTGATGTGTTCTACAAATTTCTGCTTTCTTATCCACCTTTGTGTAAACGTGAAACACTTTGCATTGAGTTATTGCTTTTTCTGTGCGGGAAAAAAAAAAAAAAGAAGCAAGTCAACATCTAACTAGGCAATTTGCTTCCATGGGGCTCTGATAACCCCTGTTCGAAGCTCCTCTGGAAGACTTTGCTTGTTTTCACTCCAATTTTCTGTTATTCTTTTAAAGGCATATATCATCTTACATAAAACCATGAACATCAACTCAAAAAGGAGCCCCTCTCTGCAATAATTGAAATCTGAAGCTTTGAATTATTTCCATGTATGAGGTATGGGGCGGCAGCAGCAGCATTTGTGGCTCCAGTCTCAGCTAACATAATAGAGATCCTTCTGGAAGTTTGAACGTAGCTCGTAATGACAAAATACAGGTCAAGTCTAGGTTTTGGTGGGTTGAGTGAGATCATGCTCTCTAGAAGGAAAGAATCCATGGTAAACATTAAATTCTTTTCATAAGCTAGTTGAGTAAAGAGCATCTACATCGGGCAGCTTTGGGATCAATTCTTGATAGATCTTTGATCTAAATTTTCCTTGTATCTAGAGCAATAGAACTTGCAGATGTTACTAGAGTTGTGTGAGCAACACGCGCAACATCTGCGTATCTCCAGCTGTAGAGCTAACACACCTAAGGAGTTTCTTCTCAAGCCGTGCTTCCTCTGAACACAACAGAAGCTGGTTTCTGCCAGTTCCTTCAGTCAAGAAACATCTATAGCTTCTTGGTTCTGACGACATGACCTCCAATACTGCAAGCCGAGTGTAAAGGAAGAGTGGACATGATAGCCCGAGTACTTTTGGTTCTGACACAAGTTTCCTGGGAACTGAGGGGAAACCAAGAGCTTGACGAGAAAGTGTCAGCCAAGGATCTCCGTGTGTGCAGCTTCCTCTGCCCCCTGACAGCTTTTTTAGGACTTGGAACTTAAACTGGAAAATCTCCTCAAACAGTGACACCTGGTGACTCTATGAAAGTTTCCCTGCATATGATAGAACTCTCAGGAAGAACGGGGAAGGGGAGGGAATACCTCTTAGGACATAGCGTACACTAAGAAATTGGGTGACCTTGGGGCCTATGCTCCACCTAGGACATATGAGGGCTGAACTCTGATTTTAGTCATAACTGTCTTTATTCCGGATGAGTGGGTCCCTGCTCAGTTTTCCAGATGCCTACCTGATATTTCTTTTTGGTACCTCATGAAGACCAGTAAGGGTGCCCACACAGGAGTGTTACCTGGACTCATTCTCCCATTCTGAATGTTGACACTGCAATCCTAACTTGCTAAGCAGGTTGAAAACAAGGTCTCCAAGTCCCAACACACTATCCTGACTGTCCACTGCCTATAGGTAAGCCTACTGCTTATCCTGGAGTGTGTCTGAGTACTAGCCTTCAAAATATGCAGGGAAAGCACTCTATAGTTCGTGGCACCCACCTCTTTATTATTTGCCTAAGTTTGACAAGTGAAGTCTTAATAAAAAACAAACAAACAAACAAACAAACAAACAGAAGCAGCATATAATCTGTGACCAACAGGCAGAGGGAAGCAGGTTGTCCCGGGCATCATTTCTGAGTGCTCTGATTTCCTTCAGGGTAAACTTCAAAGTTACACATAACTTAGTGTAGAAATCTATCTGCCATTTTTAAAATAAGGCACATTGATTTCCCTTACCTTTTGTTTGATTCTCTTTATATGATTTGGACTTTAAGATCCATTTATGGTTCGGGCATACAACCATCAAGTAGAACGCAGGAGCGAAATGAGGCTCGAAGGCCATAAATCAGATATTTAGTACCATTCTTCCTTGCCCTGTTTTGTTTCTTCCTTCCCATGATTTTTACTTTCATTTCTACACGTTATCTATGTCCGTTCACCTGTCTGTCCTCTCTTTCTATCATCGTATTTCATACTGGGATGGAGGGGATGGGGTACTAACTTTAGCATTGGATTCCTCGGTGAATGAATTCTGTTACTGTCACCCTAGGAAAGCAACTTTTGCTCAAGACCACTATTGCTTGCATATCACAGAAGTGGACAGTCAGCATCCAAAATTTTAAAAAAAAAAAATCTCCAGTTTAGGTATAAGTCTTAGCAAGATTGCAAGTGAAACTGGCCTGGCTTGGTCAGCACAGCAAGAAAGACTGGATTTCCTTGCTTTCAGATCCAAACATTCCCAGCCATGTCAGGCAGAAGGGGAATAGACCTAAGACAAGCACAGGGCCTGCCCAGAGTGCATTTTATTTTAATGTTCATGTATCTGTGTTGAATACTAGTACTAAAACATGAAAAGAAGTATTTTTTAAACTAATGATTCATGAAATATTTAAAGGAAACCCAAGCTTAAGTACCCTAGATAGTTTTACTATACAGCCCATATACAGGAGAGCTGGAGACTCCAAAATCCATGCATCTCCTTTGGGCAAGTCTTGAAAGGCTTTCCTTTTAAGGAAATCAACAACTCTGTAAGGCAAAGATACAACTAAGAGGGATCACAGTAAACACACTCTCACTTCAGGGTTGCCTCACCGGCTGAGGGTTACAGGTCAAGATCCAGGAAGCACCAGCTACAGCACTGTTATAAACTCTGAACCGCTGGGACAAGAGTCCAGTGAAAGAGTCACGTATATAACAAATATTTGCATACAGAATGAATAAATTCCCTGGCACACCAATCTCTTTCCATCTGTACAATGCTACTGTATTCCCACAGAGCCAGTTCAAAAGGCCACCATCAAGTGATTATCATTGCTTTCTCTTTCTTCTTTCCAAAACATTCAGTTACATTTCTTATACACTACTCTTTGCAGTAGTAACTTACTCCCAGAGGGGGAGAAAGTATAAATCCCATGTCCTCTTAACTGCTGAGCATCTCTCTGGCCCCAAAGTCTTTACTCAAGACACTCACATATAAAGCTAGTGGGATAGCTGAAAACACACACACACACACACACACACACACACACACACACACACACACACATTGAAAGATCTCTTACAAATTGCTGTCGTCATGACAACTTTTAAGATTAAGTACAACAAAGTGGCATGCAAAATAGCAGCACTGGCAGGTGGCACAGGACACACTTCCTGAGCTGCCTCGAGGGGAAGAACTCCAAGAATGGCCATCCGTGGTGTTTTCGAGACAAAGCCCCACAGAGTTCCACTTGCGAACCAAAGACAAATGTTCAAATAAACAATATGCATGAAAAGATGACAAAAGAGAAAATTATTTTAAGATGAACTGATGAAAGAGAAGCCATATGAAAAAAACTCCACCTGAGGACTAGCTGCTACAAGAATAAATTTTTTTAAATAATTATTTTTATAACTCAAAAAACTACCCTTACAATAAAAAACATAATGCATGTTTAAACTACGTGCAGGGACATTCCAAAATGCTGTGACACAAAGTGTTAGCACTGAGAAATTTCTTCCATACTCTTTGCTCATAGGGCACATGATTTTGTGATTAAAGAAATACGTTTTGATAAAATACAGTAAACTTTGAAAGAGTAGACTTACAATTTTTCTTTGGGTGGTTGTTCACATGTAATTTCTCTCAGAAGATTCTGAATCTAAAAATCTTTTTCCATGAGTGTCACAGACAAATTTAGAAGTCAGGTTTTCAGTGTCGTGTTAACTATACTTAGAACGCAGAACCTCTCAAACCCCAGAGGCAGTTTTGCTTCAAAACACATCCTCTGCAAACAATGGTTGATGCCAAATGCAGGCAATTGCATGGTATGTGAAGTGGAACCAGACCTCGGGCATTGTGTGGTGAACCAGTTTTCATCCCCTTTAGAAGGTAAGAAGGAGGGTGTTACTGAGCATATTCTATTGGAACCATTGTTAAAGAGCTCATAGAAAGTCTCCATAAATATTGGCTAAATCTCAAAAAACTGTTAAGTGCAAAACAGTATTTTTCTTTTAGCAGGATCTCAATTCTCACGAATCTCTCAATGGGTGCTACCACATACTTATGGCCAAACAGAACATGGCATTAACAAAATGAATATGAAGCCCTCAAGTGATTTTAAACGTCTTTCCCAAATAATTACAAAATACTATCAGTTGTGTAACATAGGAATAACTGAAGTTTAGTTCTATAGGGAGGCTTGGAAACCAGTGTGTGTGTTGGGTGGTTGTCTCAGCCATAGCACATATGTAGACTAATAGCTCTTTGTGCTGACAGAACATTAGGTGGTATAAATTAGTTGAAAGAAGAATACCATTGTATCCATGCTTGTGTTCATACTTTCTTTTCTTTAAAAATGCCTATGTATTTGATTTATTAATATTAAATATTATCAAAACACATTGCAGAAATCACCATTAAGTCAGACCAACAAATGTCCTGAAAATATACTCCAAGAGCTGCCGTTTCTTCAACTGCCCTCTTACAAGGAGAATACTTCTCACAGTCTCTAATATCTGCGCTCCCATCTTCCCCACCGCATGCCATCATGGCTAATAGATAAGCCTTATCAACAGAGTGCTTTATTCCTAGGACAGCAGCAATTATGGATTGTTGGGATACACCACACACGTGGCTCTGGAGTCTCAGATGCCTACAATTTAAGGGTCCGAGGAAGTTTGCAACCTGTGGAGAAAACAGAAAAGAACCATGAGTAAGCTCTCATCTGCAGTAACATGTACAACAAGGCACGGCCTCGCCTGTGTTTGGTTTTATGATGGCTCTATTATTTCGAAACATCTTTTGTGTTTTAAATTTATGAAAAAAAAATTTCCGGAGAGATTTATCTGACTTCTCTAAAAAAATAATCTCTCCCTATGAGCCTTTTCCTGGAATTTTGAAAGTTCTCTTTCCTCCAACAACTCATGGGATGGAGTACTGACAGAGGCAGAGTTAACTGCTCTAGGGATGAACAGTGAAACTAATAACAAGATAGGCTGTCCACTGGAACACTTGAGGCAAACAAAGGCCGTCCTTTCTAAATACCATGAGCTCCAACAGGTCTGGATGCTGAC
>JADRCC010573153.1:0-16218 GCA_019843855.1 Hylomyscus alleni | reverse complement strand
AAAAAAAACATCAAATGACACAAATGACTCTTCAATGAAATCAGAAATTTGCACTTCAGAAGCACATAAAGAAATATTCTACATCATTAACCATTAGGGAATTGCAAATCCAAAGGACTCTGAGATTCCACCTTATACGTACTCATAAGGGCTAAGATCAAATGCTCAAGAGATTGCTCATTCTGGTAAGGGTGTGGAGCAAGGGGAACATTCCACCGTTGCTGCTGGGAGTAAAAATATTTACAGACACTTTGAAAAGAATATGATAGTTTCTCAAAAAATTGAGAATTGACCTAATTCACATTGGATGCTAGACCACATCAAATGGATACTGGCTCAACTATGTTCATAGTAGCTTTATTCTTAACAGTGAGAAACTACCTAGATGTTCCTAAATTGAAGAATGGTCAAATGTTGTACATTTATACAATGAAGTATGACTCAGCTAATAAAAATAATGATATAATGAAATTTGCAGGAAAATGTATAGAACTAAAAAATGTATCAACTTAGGCAACTCCATTCCCGAAAGACAAATATGGTATTTACTCACTTATGAGTGATAGTATCCAGAAAGTGAAGGATAATCATGCTATAATATATGGGCTCAACCTGTATATTGATCATCAGGGGAGATGCATAAATCTTTCTGTGAAAGTAAAGTATAATAGATATCAAGGGTAGATTAAAAAGATGTCTGGTTAGAGGGTGGTAAAGATGAGCATTAGAGAGATCAGTGGAGATGGATAGTGAGACAGTATTGGGGACCCAATTGAATTGGGGCCTTGTCTGGGGTGAGCTAGAAAACTAGTGTAAGGGAAACTTCTAAGGATATGTGCAAACTGGCCTTGCTAACAATCCTACCAATGAAGATATGAAGCCTGAATGGTGTACCTTCTCTAACCAGGCAGGACTTCAAGTGGAGTGGTTGGGATCTCATCCCAGCCACAAAACCTTTGACCTAAAATGTGCTGTGCCTACAAGAAATGCAGAGGTAAAAGTGTTACAGCAATTGTAAGATTGGCCCACAAATGATGAGCTGAGGATAGAACCTAACTCAATGGGGAAAAAGTCAATGAAATTATTCCTAACGATATCCTGGAATACTTATAGACTGGTGTCTAGCCCAATTTTTATCAGAGAATCTTCACCCAACAATTTATGGAAACAGACATAGAGATGTGCAACCAAATATTTTTACAGAGCTTGGATAATCCTGCAAAAAAGGAAGAGGAAGGATTGTACAATCCAGAGTAATCAAGGATAGGATATGAACATCCACAGATGTGACCGTCCTGCCTTAGGGCTGTTTCTCCAGATCCCGCCTGGCTAGGAACACTCCTCCTCTCTGTCCGCCTCCTGTTAATTGCCACACATTTCTCCTGGTTTGCTGAAGTTATGCTGGAAGTCCCGCCTCCAGAGACTCAAAAGAACTTGCTGATTGGGCTTGGTTGCTAACGAACTTGTGGGAGAGGTTTTACCTTACCTACTACCTGGTTTCTTTTTGTAACAAAGGATGATTATTAAACAGAACATAGCTGAGTTAAGGCAGACGTCTCCTGGCCCATTTTTATAACTTGTCCATTTAGATAAGGTATTGATAAGGTAATATATTAAATTATAGATATTATTATGGCTATCAAGGTCCCTGACTCTTATTTCCAGAGGACCCACTTATATTGTGGCTGTGGGCAGCTACACACAGAAACAATTATCCTGTGCCCATAGGACCTCACCAAAACTGAATTGCCAACCACAGAGTTTGCATTGGAACTGACCTAGGTTCTCTGTTCATATGTAATAGTTATGTAGCTTTGTCATTTGAAATTCTGAAAAGCAACAGTAGGGGCTATCTCTGACTTTGTTGTCTGCTTTGTGGAGCCTTTCTTCCTACCATGCTGTTGGGTTTAGCTTTACTCTGAGAAGAGGTGCCTAGTATTACCACAATTTGATATTCCATAGTTGGTTGAAATCTATGGGAAGCCTGCCTTCTTCTGAAGAGAAATGGAGGAGGAGTTGATGGGGGTCTGAAAGGGGAGGTTTAGGGGAGTGGCTGAACTATGAGAATGCAGAGGAAATGGCAATTAGAATAAAATAGGTAAGTAAGTAGAAAATGTATAACATTTGTTTTTCTGATTATATTTCACTGCTCGTAAAACAAGATCAAACCACAGGACACTACTTCAAGTCTCTCAGTAATAATATTGTTTTAATTATCTTGGAAGTATTGGGACTACCTTCACTAGCAACAACTCCTGTGCATATCCCAAACCTCTTATTTACTAAAAATGTAAATAAGTGTCACATCCTTTATTGGTTTTACCTATACCATGCTTCAGTGGGAACTTGTCTTAGTTACAGTTTCTCTTGCTGCCATGAGACACCATGACCAAAGAGCAAATTGTGGAGGAAAGGGTTTATTAAGCTTATACTTCTACATTTCTCTTTATCAACAAATGAAATCAGGACAGGAACTCAAAGTGGGAAAGAACATGAAGACAGGAGCTGATGCAGATGACATGGAGGGAGGCTACTTATTAGCTTGCTGCATAAGGTTTGCTCAGCCGGCTTTCTTGTAAAATTCAAGACTATAAGTACATGGATAATTCGACTTATAATGGATTGGAATTTTCCCAATTTATCATTAATTACTATAATGGAATACTGCTGGATCTTATAGAGGCATTTTCTCATTTGTGGGCTCTTTTTCCTCTGAAGACTCTTGCTTTTATCAAGTTGATATAATACCAAATAGTACATCTTAGTGTACCCATGTTGTTAGGGACTTTATCTTGACTTAAATTCTGAGTTTTACATGTCAAATGCAGGAATTCAATACTTTATTATAGGTTTTTATATCTCTATGCAGCAACACATGTAGAAGAATTTCAATTGAGCAACATGGCAGCTTTGGAAAGTAATCACATCCAAAGACCTTCTAAGTCTTTATGATTCAGCCAGATTATAGGCATGCTTCTTTAACATAGAATGATCTGGCTGGAATATGAACAGATCTTTAATACCTAACAATGAATTTAACAGTAGTTTATATGAGGAAGCAGCCATCTTTGAAAATGAAGACTAATTAAAGGGAGAAAGTGAAAAACACGGAAAAAGATTTGAAAGATTGAGTCAGAGGTAGGATATGTCTAACTTTCACAGGAAAGCGATAACTTAAGAGAATAGCAGATAGATAGATAGATAGATAGATAGATAGATAGATAGACAGACATATATAGATCATAGATGATATAGAGATAAAAAGGGATAGAGATACAGAAAGAGATAGAGAGCAGTGGGAGAGCGAGAAAGCATTTTTACCAGGCCATTTATACAGAGACGGGTTACAGATAAGACAGAACAAACAAGAGAAAGAAGAGATAGAAGAATTGGAGAGATTGCCAGAGTTAGTTTGAGGTCAAGAAGAGCAATTCAGTCAGAAGCTGAGAGAAGCAAGTTTGAGTCAGTCATATTGGAGAGTAGTTTGAGCCAGAACAGGTGAGATGAAAAAAACAGCCTGTCTTAGTCAGGGTTTCTATTCCTGCACAAACATCATGACCAAGAAGCAAGTTGGGGAGGAAAGGGTTTATTCAGCTTACACTTCCACATGGCTGTTGATCACCAGAGGAAGTCAGGACTGGAACTCAAGCAGGAGCTGATGCAGAGGCCATGGAGAGATGTTCCTTGCTGGCTTGCTTCTCCTGGCTTGCTCAGTCTGCTCTCTTATAGAATCCAAAACTTCCAGCCCAGGGATGGCACAAATTGAGAAAATGCCCCACAGCTGGATCTCATGGAGGCACTTCCCCAACTGAAACTCCCATCTGTGATAACTCCAGCCTGTGTCAAGTTGACACACAAAACCAGCCAGTACACAGCCCAAGTTCAGAAAAAAGATAGAAGGGTGATTTTATTCAACAAAAAGCCTCTGAGATGATAATTACATCTAGTGAATTATACAAAGCTTAGAAGCATCCAGGCCCGGGCCTACAGATAGTTAAAATAACCATGCATTCACACAACAGCATGGGTATGGTTCTCATCTCATCACTTCAACTGGAGTAATAATAACAGCATTTATGTACAGATATTTTGGTTAATTTTCACAAATACATAGGTTACAGCTCATTGTCTCTAACCTTCATCTTCCTCCTAACTCAGATATTATTTTCTCCATCTTTGATCTCACTACAGAATATGCTTTAATGGTGATCTATAAATTAGCTATCTATATTGTTAAAAGAAAGCAATTATTTAAGATTAATAAATTAATATATTAAAACTTTGCTAATGTTGCTAAATTTGACATAACATCTGGCTTTTCACAATTAAGCTACTACTAGTAGAACAGGTATATATATATATATATATATATATATATATATATATATACAGAGAGAGATACAATTAGTATCTAACATTTTGAATACTGCTATAATCATAACCTCTGAACAAGACAAAGACTTTCAATTCCTGCTTGGCAGTAGAGACATGTACATGGATAAATGACATCCTGGATGTCAAGTTAAGACATGGGTGTTAGATAAGTCTGATCTTGGTAGAAAAGTTAGGATACCTGCCACATGTGAATACACCAACCAATGAGAATAGGTAAGTGTACAACAAAGACCTGTTCCTAAGAAAATCCTCGACCCTGAAATCCTGATTGGGGGAATAACTTGGCACAGATGTTTGTAGATTTGGGGTTTAAAATCTCTGTAGGTTCTTAACTCAGGGTCATGGTTCAGTTTTCGAATGTGGACCATGACACTGGTTGACCAGTCCTGAGGCATATGCTTAGTAAAATTATCCCTATCAACTGAGGCCAGTGTTCATGTGGTTTGTGAGGTAATCGCTAGACTTCAACACTTATTATTTTTAGGGGATCAACTTCGATTTTTTAATTTTACTTTTATAATATATTTTAATATTTAAATTAGAAAAGAATTGGTAAAACTTTCTTTATCTTAAATGATATTATAGAGTATAAGAGACTCAAAAAGAAAGATCCCACCACAAATTCCTACAGCTGAGAAACATTTACAGCAAAGTAGCTAGATACACAATTCCCTCACAAAAATCAGTAGTTTGCTGTAGGACAGTGATCTGTTCAGGAAACTTAGGCTTAGTCAAGTAATAGGCCTTGAGCTCTGGAGCCCAAGTGGGCAGTTTCTATCTGTAGGGTGCAGAAGGAGCTTGGCTATAACTCCTGAGTCTTTGGCTCCTGTTTCAGCCACAACCCCTCACAACTGCCCCCTCAGGAGATGTGTACTCTATCAGGCAGACAATTCCCCAAGCTCCCATCATTCTAGTTGGACCCTAACCCCAGTCATCTGACCACATCCAGGCATGCCTCACCCCAAAGATAGATAGCCACACCCCATACAACATAAGTTACAATTTGCCCTCCCCCCTCTTGCTTGCTTACTTTCTCTTGCTCTTTGTCTCCCCTCTTGCTTCCTTTCTTCGTCTCTTGCCCTCTTCCTCCTCTCTCTTGCTCTTTGTTTCCTCTCTTGACTTCTTCCTCTCTTTCCTGCTCTTTGTTTGCTTCCCTTGCCTTCTTGCTCTCTTGCCTTCATCCTCTCCTTTCTCCCTCTCTCTCCTTCTCTTCTCCTCTCCTTCTCCTTTCTTTCTCCATGACTGATCTATTTTTTCTTTCCTATAATAAAATATCTCATTTATACATTTCCTCCTTTTTGACTAACATACCCCAACACAGGCCTCAGCTACAGAGAGAGAGACCCAGGCTCCAGCAGAGAGGCAAGCAGGCCCCACGGTTTGTATATATACAAATGACAAATTTTTGAGAACAAAGTAACAGATATATCACCTTTCTCAATAGTGTCAAACATTATAAAATATCTTGGGATTATCTTTTGCCATGCAAGTGAAAGACTTGTGTAATACAAAAATTGAGCTATTGAATAAATTGAAGAAGATATAAGAAGGTGGGAAAACTTCCATGTTCATTGATCAGGATCAGTAAGATTAGCATAATAAAAATGGCTATCCCCTCATGCACAGTCTACAGATTGAATATAATCACCATTAAAATTACAAACAATTATTTACAGATCTCAAGAGGGTAAATTTTCAGGTTCAAATGGAAATACAAAGTTCTCAGTATAGTTAAACAATGCTGAATAATTAAAGAACTTCTGGAGATAACACCGCATCTAATTTCAATTTTTAATACAAAGCTATGGTAGTAAAAACTGGGTAGTATTGCCATAAAACAAAACTCCTTGATCAATGGAATCAAGTTGATGACCAAGACATATATCCACATTCTTTTGGACACCTGAATTTTGGTAAAGAGTCCAGAAATAGAAAATGAAAAATGTGGAGAGACTTGAGGGCCCAAGAAATGGGGAGACCTATTTGGGGGTGAGCACCCTCTCAGAGGCAAAGAAGAGGAAGAATAGGATGAGAAACTATGGGAAGGGGAATTAAGGGGGAGAAATGACTGTAATATAAATAAATAAAATAACTTTAACAAAGAAAATGCAAAAAAAAACCAAAACAGCATCCTCAATGAATGCTTTATATATGGGTGAACAGAGTGTTAAGCCTCACTGTTTATAATTACACTTTAGTGATTAATGGTTTTTATTTTGGCCACTTTCCACAGACCAGAATTCACTCACATAACATCTTCATTAGTACTAAATATCTGCTAGGTTTTGTTGGGGTAGATATTTTCAGAGACAATGAATAAACCATCTTTGAGTTTAGCTCTAATTTCTGTTAGAACCAATGGCTAAAATTCTGAAGAAATTCTGATTACTATTTCAAAAAAAAAAAAAAAACCTAAACTATTCTTTAATTACTCTGAGAATTGGATGATATTAGACAACAAATATTTCTTATAAAACTGTAAACTCAAATACTTTAAATACTATTTTTAGCCCCGGTAAAACCCTGTGTGCGTTGTCAGCTACTTGATTTATTAGGACATGCAAACTCCTAGGAGAAAGCACTACTTGCCAGTTTTCTATCAGATTTGCAGTAGGATTGACATATCTGGATCTACTTACACATGTCTAATGTTACTATCACCTATACTCTTTGGTTATTATTATTTTTAAATATTTACTTTGTTCTTTGTTTTTCAGGTCCTTTTATTTCTTTAGTGTTTTATTCTCTAGTAGACTTTCTTAAAGCAGCAATGAATACGTGCTTAAATTTCAATGTCTGTGTTTCAATTTATAAAATTTTGTTGTAATCAATATTATTTACAACTAAAATATAGTTACTTTAAACAATATAAATATTTTACATAATTTTGATATTTTGTAATTTTAAGGTTCCAGCTTTTATTTTATGAAATCATGTGATAGTTAATATGATAAAATGGTTTGTATGCATATCATCATTATATGTCCTGTTTTTTTTTTCTAAGTATCACAGCAACCCAACAGGAAGCCAAGGAAGTCTTCTTGGGATGGCAACACTGAAAAGTCTCACAAGTAATTTTTTTTATAAGTTTACATGAAATAATTACTGAAGTAAACATACCATATTGGAGCCTAATAAAACTGTCACGTGTTATTAATCAAATTACATCAAAATAATATATAAATATACCTCTTGATTTAGCAAAAGTTCTTTCTTCATGTTTCTATAATGCCATTTAGACATGGTAGCACATATATAAAATTTCTAAAGACATAGCAATATTAACCTAGAAGTTGGTTTCATGTATGAAGGGAAAAACTTTATCAACCATGATTGGCATGAAAGTTTCTAGTTAACCACAGTCTAAAACTCTTCCCTAAAATTTAAGTATTGATCAGGTCATGTCAGCCACTACCATGCAAAGTAAAGTATTTTTTTAGAATATAATATTGTTTATATTTTCCATAGAAATATAAAATTTGATCAAAGCAACCCAAAATATTTATGTAGAAATTAATATTTCTTTCATATTATCAATTAAAAACCTCATACAATTTGATCAAATTAGACCATATATTCTGATAGATTAGTCATTACTATAAACATTTTATTGTTTTGAAACACTATTTGTATAATGGTCTTCTTCATATATGGCTCAAATTAATTAGTGACACAGACAGTGAAATTTTCAAACTCTATATCAAATATATATTTAATTGAAGTGAAGTTATTTACTTATTGACTTAACGGTTTATTTTGACAGTAAGCAAATATTAAAAAATTATAATGTTAAATAAGACTTTATATTTTAAAATATATTTATTTTTATACTTTGTCATCACAGTCCTGCTGCTAATTGTACTTCTGAGCATTCAATAATGTCTGAAAGCTTATTTACTGACTGAGTGCCTTAGGTGTCAGGCACTACAGAGCATAAAAACAAACAAACAAAAAAAACAAAAAAAACTGAGGAATGAGAGAAGGGTGGAATTGGGTAGAATTAGCTTGCTAGCTTTTAGTTTTGTGTTCCCTGGAAAATTCAGATAAATACTCAGTCATCCTAGAAAATTAATACAGTCAAAGCATGAACAAAATCAGTTAATTGGATAATGGACAAGTTGTGGTTTCCTAAAGGAAAAGCTTATATTGGTAGGCAACTAATTGGATTCTATTTCAGGTGTCTGAAGTGCAAACAGTAATTTAAATCTAACATTTCTACCTGAGAACTATATTAGACACTGAGTTATGTTGTTTGTGTCAGCATAATCATGAAGAGGAACAAACTAATAGAGCTAAGTAGGTTTAGGAAACATAGACACTTATACAAATATATGATTCCAATTTGAACATAAGATGTCCTTTAAAATTTTACCATCCATGAGACTAAACATTACATGATTTATATCCTAGATATGATTGTTCATAGAATATATGATGCAAATATGCTGTTGGATAATACACCATATTAGAGTTTCTCCTATAATAAATCAGATGGTTTGTATGAAACTCTGTGCATGAACAAGAAAAATGAGTGATATCTTAGCCATGTCACAGAATCACAGGTTTCACTGAAGAATATTCTACTACAAGAGGGATAGAGATATCTGGTATCTATATAAAAGGAAGTTATTTGGCAAAGTATGGATTCTCTTCATGTTTTAGATATATTTAGCTTTGTGAACAGAATATCTATGTCAATAATTGATACCTTTATGATATTAATTAAAATTTAATAATCTTTTTTAAAGTGTATAATTTTTCCAAATATTACTCTTCATTAATTTGTGAATTCATATTTTCAGAATTTGAAGATTTTTCCCTGGTTTTCAAGTGTTATAGAAAGTAAAAACTGGTATAGCTAGGTCTTGAGGTAGAACTATTTCTGATTTTCTGAAGAACCAACATATGGATTTCCAGAGTAGTTGTGAAAGTTGGCACTCCTACCAGCAATGGAGGAATGTTCACCTTGCTCCACATACTTGTCAGCATGTACTTTGAAAAGACTTTTGAGATGAATTGCATTGAATCTGTAGATTGCTTTTGTTATGATGGCCATTTTTCCTGTGTAAGTCCTACTAATCCATTAGCATGGGAGATCTTTCACCATCAGGTATTATCTTCAATTTTTTCTTCAGAGACTTGAAGTTCTTGCTATGTAGGTCTTTCACTTGCTTAGTTAGTTTACACAAAGATATTGTATGTGATTTCTGGACATTGTAAAGCATGCTGTCTCCCTAACTTCTTTCTCAGCCAATTTATAATTTGTATTAAGGAAGGCTATTGATTTCTTTGAGTTAATTTTTGTATTCAGCCACTTTGCTGAATGTTTGTATCAGCTGTACGAGTTCTCTTGTAGAATTTTGGGGGTTGCTTATATATAGTATCAAATAATTGGTAAATAGTAGTACTTTGGCTTCTTTCTTTCAATTTGCATCCCTTTGATTTTCTTTAGTTGTCTCATTTCTCTGGCTAGAAATTTAAGCACTATATTGAAATGTTAGGGCACAAGCCAACAGCCTTGTCTTGTCCTTGACTTTAGTGGAATTGCTTTAAGTTTCTCTCTATTTATTTGATGTTGGTTTTTGGCTTGCTTTATATTAATTTTATTATGTTTTGGTATGAGGTTTGAGATCCTTGATCTCTCCAACACTTTTATCATAAAGGATGCTGGATTTTGTCAAAAGCATTCAGTGTCTAAACTGGAAATAACCTAGATGTCCCTCAACTGAAGAATAGCTAACAAAAATATGGTTCATTCGCACGATGGAATACTGCTCAGCTAATAAAAAAACAAGGACATCATAAATTTAGCCAGAAAATGAATGGAACTAGAAAACATCATTGTGAGTGAGGTAACCCAGACCCAAAAGGACATTTATTGTATGCACTCACTTGTAAGTGGATATTAGATATAAAATTTAGAATAAGCACACTACAATCCTTAGAGCTAAAGAAACAGATAATAAGGAGGGCCCAACGGAGGATGCTGAATCTTTCTCATTAGGGAAATAAAATAGCTATCAGAGGTGGATGAAGGAAAGGAACAAGATTGTAGAGGAAATGGGGAGAGGAACTGAGGAAGGTAGTGGAATCGGGTGTGTGGAGAACAGGAGAGAGAATAGAAATTGGTGGCAAGCAGAGTGGAAACCCCTAGGACATGTATGAGACTTGGGATTGGGAGAAGCCCAATGGTGTCGATGGAAGTGATTCTAACTGACACTCCAAGAAATGAATAACAAAGATATTGAAGTGGCCATTCCTGTAGCCAGGAAGCAGTCTTAGTAGAGGGATAAGAACTGCAATTTACCCACTTAACTTTCAACCTGAAATATGTTCTGCTTACATGAAGTGCAGGAACAACGATAGAGCAAGCACAGAGGGAATGTCCAACCAATGACTGTCCCAAACTGAGACCTAATCCAAAGGGAAGAACCAATCCTTGGCACTATTAATGATACTCCATTATATTCAAAGATAGTAGCCTAGCATAAGTGTCCTCTGAGAAACTCTACCCAGAGGTCAATGAATACAGATGCAGAGATAGATGCACAGGCTAACATTAGATATCCCAGGTAGTCTTGTGAAAGAGAACAGGGAAGGATTGACAGACCTGGTAAGGACAAAGACTCCACAAAAAGACTAACAATTATCTGTCCTAGACCTGTGGAGGCTCCTAGATAATGAACCATCACCAAGTGAGTGAGCATGTGCTGGACCTTGCCTTCCCCCACCCAACACATATGTAGCAGATGTGCATCTTGGTCTTCATGCAGGTTTTCAACAACTGGAGAGGGATCTGTCTCTGAATCTGTTAACTGTCAGTACATATAATCCTGCTAACTAGGTTGCCTTATCTAGCCTTAATGAGAGAAGATATACATAGTCCTGCAGTAACTTTTTATTTTTGGGTACATAATAGTGAGGAAGAGTATCTCCCTTCTTACTGGGAATGGGGTAAGGAACTGTGTGAGACGAGACGGGACTGGGAGGAGAAAAGGTGCTGATATTGTCATGTAAAGAGAATAAATAAATTAATGAAAAATAAAAGAAAGTATGTAGTGAGCTTATGGATAATAGCCATTGTAGACTTTTTGATTTGAATTGTAATCATTTCATAGTTATTAACTGGTAAAATCTTTTATGACACAAACTTAAATATTTTAGAAAATAATATTAATGGTAGTACCCACTTATACAAACAAACAAACAAACAAACAAACAAAATTATGTTAGAATAAGTTCAGAAAAACACTGTATGGAGCCCTGAGTACCTACGAATGTCAATAAATTTCATGACTGAACCTTAGTGATAGAAATATAAATAACTTTGGTAAAATCCTCACTGAAATAATCTATGTACTACCATAATGAAAGAACAGCTACCTGTTATGACATCAAATGACTCTTACAGGAGCATGAAGTTAAGAAGTGTCATGAGATAAAAAAAAACTGGATATATAATGGTTCAAACTAGCTCTTCACTCCTTTTTCTCTCCCTTGCCTCTTGCCCCTTTGTTCCCCCTCTCTCCCCATTCTCTTCCCCCCCACATGTGGTCATGGCCAGGCCTCTCCTTCTCTATTCTCTCCTTCTCTGTGCCTTTCTCTGCCTCTGCTACCCTCTTAACTCCTCTCCCCACACCCTAAATAAACTCTATACTATAAAAAAAAATAGTAATGGTTCAAACTATAACATGAGTTACAAAGTATTCAATGGATCCAAATTGCTTTACTACTAATTATTCAATTGCCATGCATCCCTTGAAATTTAATTTCCCATTCAGTCTTAACATCTTATTTTCATAACATAGTTTGACTTCATGAAATTCTTAGGCAAATGGGTAGAACTAGAAAATATCATCCTGAGTGAGGTAACCCAGGAAGAAAAGAACACATATGTTGGACCGTGAAAGGCAGTCTGTGTTCTGGTTGAGTGAGGCTTACTCCAGAGACTCAGTAGAAAATTTTACAAGGGACAGAATAGTAAGCTAAGCCCCCAGACTTTGGGCTGCTAACACTATAAGCTCTCAGTCCATTATCCTGTCACTAGACAATGCGGCAAGCTCCCAGTATTCTGGCTCTGCTCCATCCCCACAGTCACCTGACCACAATTAGGTATGCCCCACCCTACAGTTATTTGGGAACAGAAAGGTAGATCAGCTCACTCTAAAAAGGGCTGCTTGACCCCTCCTCTCTCTTAAACTCTTACTCTTACTCTCACCTCTTACCCGCTTTTTTCCCCTCTCTTTTCCCCTCTCTCCATGTGGCCATAGATGGCCTCTACTTTTCTACCTTCTCTATCTGTTTTCTACGATAAATGCCTTAAGACCATAGGTTGCCTCCTTTCATCTAGATTGCTGGAGCAATGGATTAGGCCTTCCCATAAAAAACCTCATCTAATATCCAGCAGGAAGGTCTTCCAGCATTTCCAGCCTTGAGACTGGACCAAGGACTCTCACCCCACATTGGTTGGAAACCACCATGCACCTTCTTTTCTCCCCTTTTTGATTGAGCTGCCCCCAGGGCCTCCACTTCATTCTTAGCTCTTCCATGATATCCAACAGCATCTGTGATGTCCCAGACTGAGAACCCACAGGACTGTTCCCTCCCTACCCCCTCTGACTGGGATCCTGTGACTTCCCACAGCCAGATGCCAACTTGATGGTGTGGAGAGCACAGGCAGTCTCCTGAGTCGGCCAGGCCAGTGTCTCCTGAGCTCTGGCTCTCCTAAGGTACCCAGCAATCTGTGCTGCATGAGATAAGAGTTGGAGCCAAGACTGAGCCTTCCTTCTCCCCCCACAACACCTAGCAGGGTTCTGTAGTCTAACACAGCCTGACACCTGTCCCAGTGCAGTTCTGTAGGGTCATGCACCAGTCTCCCTAGCTCTGGGAGGATGCTGGTCTCCCTCCCACCCCTTTTATTTCCCCACCACCTGATGAGGCACCCAACACACTCACTAAGTGGATATTAGCCCAAAACCTTGGAATACCCAAGATACAATTCACAGATCATATGAAGATCATGAAGAAGAAATATCAAAGTATGGATGTTTCAGTCCTTCTTAGAAGGGGGAACAAAATACTCAGATGAGATAGAGGGTGGGAAGGATGTTGGACGAAGAGAGGAGGTGGAGGGGAAAAGTGGGGGCAGGATCAGATTTGGGAGGAGAAAGGGATGGTATACAGAGGATCAGGAATTTGAATTTATAGCAATGGGGTATGGGGAGCTGTGGGTAGCTACCAGCAAGTCTCAGATGCCAGGAAAGGAAGAAGGTCCCAGGATCCAATGGGAGTGAGATTAGTTGAAATGCCCAACAAAGAGGAGGGGAGTTTTTTATAGACCATATCCAAAGGTTAGGCAAGGCCCCTGGTTGGGGGATGGGGCCACCCACTCATCTTCAAATTTTTTACCCAGAATTCCTCCTGTCTAATGGAAATACAGGGACAAAGTGTGGAGCAGAGACTGAAGGAAAGACCATCCAGAGACTGATCCTCCTGGGGATCCATCCCATGTACAGACACCAAATTCAGACACTATTGAGGATGCCAAGAAGTGCTTGCTGACAGGAGACTGGTAAAGCTGTCTCTTGAGAGGCTCTGCCAGAGCCTGACAAATACAGAGGTAGATGCTAGCAATCAACCATTGGACTGAGTACAGGGTCCCCAATGGGTTTCCCAAGGGAGGAGTTAGAGAAAGAACTGAAGGAGCTGAAGGGTTTTGCAACCCCATAGGATTAACAATATCAATCAGCTAGACCTCAAGAGCTCCCAGAGACTAAACTACCAACCAAAGAGTACATATGGAGGGACCTATGTCTCCAGCTACATATATAGCAGAGGATGGTCTTGCCGTGCATCAGTGGGAGGAGAGACCTTTGGTCCTTTGACTGCTTGATGTTCCAGTGTAGAGCAATGCCAGGGGGTTTAGGTGGGTGGGACAGCACTCTCATGGAAGCAGGGGAAGGAGGGGATTTCTGAAGGGGAAACTGGGAAAAGGGATAACATTTTAAGTGTAAATAAAGAAAATATCCAATAAAAAAGAAGTAATGGTAAAAATAATTAATAGAAATATACAGCCACAGTTGGTGGAAGGCAATGGGACCCTCTAGAAAGTGCCAGAGACTCAGATGGTGAGTGACAATCAGTGACTCAATGGAGGTGACATTAGCCAAAATGCCCAACAATGAGGAGAGGGAACTCAAAGAGCACAACTGCAAGATAGACATGGTCTCAAGTGGAGGGACTGGGTTACTAACCTACATCCAAATTTCTGTCCCAGAATTGCTCCTGTCTAAAAAAAACTGCAGAGAAATAAATGGAGAAGAGACTGAAGGAAAGATGGTCTAGTGACTGGCCCAACTTGGGAACCATCTCACAGGGGTAGGAGTTGGGTACTAAAATCTGACACTATTACTGTTGCTATGATATGCTTACAGATAGTTTAGCATGGCTGTCCTCTGAGAGGCCCAACTAGAAGCTGACTGTAACAGATGCAAATACTTACATTCAACCATTGGACTGAAGTCAGGGACCACTATGGTTGAATTAAGGGAAGGATTGAAGAAGCAAAAGTGGAGGATGACCCCATAAGATGACCAGCAGTCTCAAATAACCTGGGACCCCAAGGAGCTGCCAGAGAGTGAGCTACCAACCAGGTAGCACACATGGACTGGTCTGATGCATTTGGCACATATAAATCAGAGGAGAGTCTCGTCTGGCCTCAGTGGGAGAAGATTTGCCTAATTCAAGAGACTTGAGGTCCAAGTGGAGAGGGAAGACTGGTGTGTGCGTAGGCCCTCTCTGTAAGCCAAAGGGAAGAAAGAATGGGATGAGGAACTCTGAGAGTGGGACAATAGCAGGAATGTAAATTTAAAAAAACAAAACAAAACAAACAAACACCACAGAAAGTCATTTATGAAAATTTCTTACATTATCAGTCACAATGATTTTTATCATCTCAACGTAGGGCTATGCAATTTCCTTGTGCATCACAACTGCTTGAAGCAGTTCTTCCCAGAAGAAGAAAGCTACTGAATGTTGCTTTAAAATATTTGGTCATTACACTGCAGAAAATGTCCTTGTAGTTATTTAACATAATTAAAATGAACAATTTACTTTAACCTAATGTGACCAGATATTATTTTAAAAGTGAATAAATATAAAAGATAATCTCTTTTACATACTGAATATGTTAAATTTGTGGATTATTTATTTATTTATTTATTTTGCTGCAGTCAGTCTGAACCGGAACATGAAGCACTCATTGCTCATTATAAATATCTCTGATGTATTAAGATTTCACATCTAAGATTTTGCATAACTATTAAGATTGCATGAGATGATTCAAACAGACAGTATTTCTTCAAATACTCAATACATAAAATTCTATCTACATTAACATTTTTCTCCACTTTTCAAAGTTTAGATATTTAAAATTTTTTGTAGAAAAGGAGACTTGATATTGAGGCAATCAAACTACTTTGAGATAATTATAAGCAAATTCATTAACTCATATTAATCAATCTTAATATTAAATTAAAAGGGCATTTTAAAACAAATTAAAATTCATTAATAGCAACAAAACATTGTGTTTTTTCTTTTAGGTCGCAACCAAATTTTGTTTTTTTATGATTGAGAATTTAAAACACACACACATATATTTTAAAAATATCTTTATAAATCTATTTTAAGTGAAAACATAAATTTTGATATACAAAGCAAGAATTTTCCTATTTTGGGGATTTTATTTTTATTTATGCTGAGTAGCTTGAGTTCCATATCATTGGATATTTCACAAGTATTTTTTTTATTTCCAGAAAACATAAG
>JADRCC010573152.1:0-14444 GCA_019843855.1 Hylomyscus alleni | reverse complement strand
ACAAACACACATGACATTGAACATAGAAAGGAGATTATGAGAAGAAGGCAGGATAATGGAATGCATGTGACATGGAAGAGAAGATTATGTGGGAGAGAAGAAGGGGGGACCAGCAAGAAGGGAGGAAATGTGGAGGGCAGTAAATATGTTATTTAATGCCAGCAAGGACATGGTGTGGAATATGCCATTCATTTGAGATCCACGTATATAACACTTTTGCAGAAGTTTATAAGGGCGGGGAATTATATCTCACTCGGGTAAGAGATTACTATATGACATCAAATAGTTAGCTAAGGAAAGTCTGAGGCCATAGGGGAGTTTGATCTTGAGTTCCTTTGGTCATCTGATGGCCACACTGGTGGCTCCTGTTCTTCAGCACTGTGTGTTGCTTGCTTTCCTGTGTCCTGCCTGATCATCCCTCAGAAAGGCTCCATGAGAAAAGGGTGTGGGTGATCCCAGGAAAGCTCCAGTAAGGGCTGTGACATTCAGATGGTCGCTGCCATGTGAGATGGCCTCAGTGTCCCAGAAAAATCCACATTTCAAGCGCATGAGATCCAACTCTTATAGCCACGGGTTTAGAATTCAAATGGACCCCTGACACAGAATATGGCCCACGAGGAGTGTTCTGATCTACACTTGACAAAGGACAAATGAGATGAATGTGTTCTCGTTACCCCAGTTCCATCTGATGGAATTACGTGTGCTGAAAGAAAAGGAAGTGGAAAGAAGTTTTATTACATGATAGTGTATCACTAAGCTGCATGTGCCTTAGAGGTCTTCTTAATGAGGAACAGAATAGGAATATTGCAAACGGGTAGAAACCAGAAGATAAGGATAGCAGAGAATCTCTTAAAGAGAGAGAAATGCCTTGGGGATGAGCTTCTAAGGCTGGGAGAAAGAGGGCAGAGTGAGAGTGCTCTGGCTGGGCTCCCACCCCTCATTTTCCGTCAAACTCAGAATGTAACCCAGAGGAAAGGGATGTTAAAAGATGGAAGAGAGTCTTAACTGAGCATCATAAACTTTGAGGGTCAGAGGAAGATAAGGGAAAATGTCCACTGAGGTTAAATATCTTTCTCTCCAAAGATGGCAAATTAGACCTTCACAGGTTTTTGGCCTGTGTGGATAATTTCAGGCAGTGTGAAAACAGGCCCAGAAGTACAGCTCCTGGGCCCAAGTAGAGTGCAAGGAGGTGGAAACAGCTCAACTGGCGCACAGCGTTCTTATTCTAAGCTTGACCTGATCTCCCTCTGGACTACAGATTCAAATTGATTTCTGTGCCCTGGATAGGTAATTATCCTGGTGAAGTTATGTAAGGTTCTTTACAGAGGAGGATTGGACCTCTGTGCTAATATATATATGAGGTTCAATTCTTATGTCATAGAACATCACCTTAGGGTGTATAGTTAGCCCAGTACATTCACAATGGCATCAGCTTTTCACTGCTTTTCAGATCTCTGTATTAGTTCATGTTAGGACATATTCCTCTATAAAGTTTCCTCTAAAACGTTGACCTGGTGTAGATTCCAAATTAACATTCACCTGGATTTAAGTTAGCCATTCAAAGCAAAGTACAATGCCTTTAGTGTTTAATACAGGAATAGGAATAAGATAAACATAGGTACTGTTGACAAGACAGGATTCTGAGGGAAATCTCCAATTTCAGCTCATGGAAAATATGAAAATATGTAATACTTAAAAATACTATGGGTGTATCTCATATCAATTTGAGTTTTGAAACAGGGCCTCACTCTGTATCCTAGGTTTGACCTGAAACTCATAGCAGTTGTCTGGCCTCAGTCCCCTGAATGCTAGGGTTGCAGGAATGAATGAACATCTAGCCAATATGATGCTTTTAACTGTATAAAAGTTAATTTCAACTAAACTTCAAAAGAGTAATATAAAGGTGTCTGTTTCCTAAGTGTTATGTATTTTAAAAATTATGAGCAAAATAAATGCTAAATAAAAATGTGGTTCAATATTTTGTAGATGATTAGTAACTGATGGAGGTTAAAGGGAATAACTACTAAGCAGACATGACTTTATATGGAACATACATATATGTACACATACCTACATACACACACACAACATATTTATACATACACAATATACAGATTTACATATATATACACACATATACCATTCGCTATTTACATATACATATATGCACACACATATAAACATACATACAAATTGACATATATACATATACATATAAAAACACATACATGTACACATGTCCATACATATTCACATACATAACCATCCCATATATATACATATATACATATGTATGTGTGTATATATATATACACACACATACACACGTACACACATATACATCTATACCCCATATACATACATACATATACATCTCACAACATACACATATACACCTCCATATACACAAATATACACATACATACATATACACTCTCATCCTCCCACATAAATATATACACATACCTACCCCATATACATACTCATATACACCCACATACATATATATATATACATTCACATATATACTCACATACAAAATTCACATATACACACATATATAGACACACCATACACACATATGTATACTCACATATGTATTTAAACATAGACACATACATATACATTTATACATATACACATATACATATATACACACTCACACATATACATGCACATACATACACATTCATGTATACATAAACATGCATGTATACACAAACATACACATATACATATGTATACACATTTACATATTAACCCACACATATACATGCCCCAACACATATATGCTCATATCTACACACCCACTAACCCACCCATACATACATACATATATATATATATATACACACACACACACACACACACACACACATAATTATACACATTCACATACACACCCACTCACACAATACACACAACACATATACACATTTACACATATACCCGCAGAGACACACATACATGCAAATGTACACATTCACACATTTGCATGTGTATACACACATAAACACAAACATATAATGCCTGGAACACTAGAACAAGTACTTTCTTCCCTCTCTCACATCACAAATATGATGATGGTATAATCCTTTTCCTATACATGGGATTTGTAAGTGGGAAACCCAAATGCTTTCTCAGGAAATTCCAATGTTTGCAACCTTTTGTATTTCATGACTAAAAATTGAGTGGATGGATGGATGGATGGATGGATGGATGGATGGATGGATGGATTACAGCCCTTGCTATTTTGTGAATATTAATGGGCTGACAGATAAGTGGATCCTCTCATTAAATATTCATGTAAATCTAGGGACATCTTGGGGATTGAAGCAAGGAGTGGTTCCCTAGACCAAGCAACTGTCTCTAAAATCCTCATGAGGCCTGAATTCATTATTGGAAGGTTAGGAAGTCTGGCTACACCTTCAGTGTGCATTGCAGGGGCTTTAAGGGGCTCCTAGACCAGTGAATGTATGGGACAACAGATGTGCACTGCCACATCTGGCTTGCTGCTCACAATTGAGATCTGTCTGTCTTCTGGAGAGAATGCACAATTGAACGTTTCAGACTTGCAGCAATTGGTGTGCAGTTTAAAGCTGATGACTGTACATGGCACATTTACCATGTGAGGACAGCAATGAATGCCCTGTGGAGCTGGGTCTATGCATGTGTGAACTGGTGATACTATAGTACCACAGATGCACTCCTGTCTCCTACTCAGAAGCCATGTTTATGCCTTCTGTGCCTTGTGAAGTGTGTGTGTGTGTGTGTGTGTGTGTGTGTGTGTATGAGAGAACTCTAAGACAGCTGTTCCTACACTGGCTTCCTATGCTGGCTGCTAGTAAACTAATATGTGCCTACATTCCAGCTTTCAGCTTAAAACATGCCACTGGATCAGGGGTGAGCAGAGCCTAGGCAGAGTTCCCAGTGACATCCTCCCTCTGTCCTCATTTGCCCACAGGGGCTGTTTGTGCAATAGTCAGTTCTAGCAAAGACAGAGTAAGACATGACACTTAAGAAAGTGCTTGTGAAGGCTATGGCTACAGCTAGATGGCTCATTTTCTCTGTAGATTATTAGGTTTCTCTGCAGCAGGCCTCATCCTGCCTCCCTCACTCAGATTCGATACAACTGAAATAGTGAGATTTGGGCCAAGGACCTAAATGTCCAGCTCAGGGAAAAGGCCTCTGATTCCGCCTCTAAATGTTTTGGCTTCATTTACTGTTGCATCATTCACAGAATCCCTCAGGCTCTTGGGCTGAGTGAGTAAAGTCAGCTCACTACTTTCAGGTCTCTGGTCCTAGGAAAAAAAAATGGACCTTTGCTTCATTTTGTGAGAAAACCACAGGCTACCTGTCAATCTTGCACAACACAGTTGATGAAGGATAAGAATTTATCATGGCTAAATGGGATCTCTGCTAGTTTGTTCAAGAATACAACTAAATATTGGAGACACTCAGTGGAGAACACCTGCCATACTTGCATAGCCTCTGAGTTCAAGCCCCAGAACTGGGGAAAATAATAATATGGATAACATAACAATAATGCCCAATAGTTTTTGCCTCTTCCATAGCCAAACCTATTACTTACTTTTTAAAAAAATATTAATATAATTTATGTAAAATCCAGCTTTTCCCCCTCCTCTTCTCACTCCCACATCCCCTTTCTCCACCATCTTTCAAGTATATCCCTTGGGTAAAAGCCCAAATGAGCACAGAGCCGTGAAGGCAGGATGCAGATGGCCTTGATGGTTACTTGGCAGATGAGCAATCTCAGGGAAGTCATGCTTGGGTGACAAGAAGTTCCTCATGGAATTACTCAGTGTATCTGTGGGATGTGGAATGTGTTCACTACATGGATTAAGCCTCCATGACAGCATGGCAGGTTAAAGTTCTTACTTCAGAGTCTTCTAGTCTGGTCCTTAGTGAATGGATCATCTTTACTATTTTCTCTACATGAAAATGAGTTATTTTCTCTCTTAAAGAGCTTTCTCTTTTCCGGGTTGAAAACATGAGGTAAACAACACAAAATTGTTCCCAATATTGTCTTTTTCTCTGGTAAGTGATGTGTTCTCACTGTTCTTGGTTAAACTTAGCTGGAATTCTGATTCCTGAACTTCAAGAGCTTAATGTCAGGCTAGTGATTCTGAGAAACATGTAAAAGTCAGAAAATTAACTAAGAAAAACCAAAGGAATCTCTTAAAACAATCTCATTTTATGGGCATGTATTTGGCACTCATGCACGTGTGTGTGTGTGTATGTATGCATGCACATGTATTCATACATGTATGTAGAGGTTAGAGGTCAACTCGGTTTCTCTCCACCTTGTTTTTTGAGACAGGGTTTCTTACTGAACTTGAAGTTTACAGCTAGAGTGGTTGATCAAGAAAGCTCTAGCAATCTATCTTTTTCTACCTCCCTAATACTAGGGTTACAAGTGTGCCCTGCTGCGCCCATGTTTTTTTTTTAAAGGGACTGGGTCTTCATTATTATGTGGCAAGCAGTTTCCTCACTGCCTCCTGCCTCCCACCCTGGACTTTCTCCTTTAACAATAGTCTGTGTTGCTATCACAAAAGCACAGTGGGAATCAAACCTTCCTTTAAAGCGAATTTGCAAACCATCACATGAGGAAACAGCAATTGAGGGACTAATATTTTAGAGACGAAGATATTAAACAGTTATCTCAGGGCTGGAGACGAGGCATGAGAGTTAGGAGCACTGGCTACCTTTCCAGAGGTTCCAGGTTTGGTTCCCAGCTCCCACATAGCAGCTCACAACTGCCTGTAACTCCAGTTCCAGAGGATCCAATAGCCTCTTGTCACTTCCTTGGGTACTTCATGCATGTAGTACATATACACATGTGCAGGCGGAACACTCACACACATGAAATCTAGAAAAGTTTAAAAACCAACTGCCTCCTGTGTCTAGCAGTTTTGGAGCTTGCAAGGCACCTCAAAGTCTGATTTGAAATTTCCATGATTTAAAAGTTTCAGTTGTTAGATTTTACATGTGGGGATTTTGTTTCATTTTTAAAATTTTTCACTCTAGGATTTCAGTAAGATGATAACGAAATTACTATTGTTTTTAATTTGGAAGACTTACTATTTGGTCCTGAAACAAGCTTCTGAGATTTTGAAGATGATCTCTGGATGAGAGTGGGAGCCTCTGATGGCTACATGAACATCAGTACCCTGTTCTTCATGTCCAGAAATGGGGTGACCAGGATATCACAAGGATCACTTGCTAATAGACAAAAGTCTTCTCAACTGTAACCTCACAGGACTGTCAATTGCAATACTTTTTCTCTGCCAATCTAGTGCTCTTCTAAATGCACACTTTCCTTTCCTCTCATGGAGCTGAACCAAAGTTCACCAACTCCTAATGGGCCTGGCCATGAGCCAAGATCAGAGGAAGAACTTCCCCAGAATCTATGTTTGCTCTTCACTGACCCCTTCTAAGGATTCCACCTTCTGGTACTTTCCGAAATCCTGGATAAAGAACTACTTGTGGATTTTGACTTTGTGATGTGCCATCTCTTCAAGAACTCACAGTCACCGACTTTCCCTCACTATCCTAGCAGTCCTTGCCCTTATATGAAGTTTTACAGTCTGTAAGCTGACAGCTCCTGTCACTGGATATAGCCACACCTCAGGTAGACTTACTTGCCTACAGTGAATGTCCCTATTGAGTCAATCAACACTTGTCAATGTAGAATAAAGTCTCTAAGTAAATCAGCATGTTACATGTTAAAATAATTCATAAACTGTGTTTTGAATGTAGAATTTATTTGACAAATTTGTGAAGAGATGACTTAATCAAAACAGTCAGGGTCAATCACCTCTGGGAGAATTCAGCTAGAGGAGGAAAAGTGGGGTGGGTGGGGTGAATAATAGAAGAATAAGATATAAAACAAAGGTGTGTGGAAAGTCATTTGTTAGTAAAATGTTGCATGACAATGTTTATACATTGTCTGAGATGACAAAATAGAAGTGGGAAGAGTAGGCAGCTGAAGTTCCACCGAAGCTCAAAAGGAATAAAATTATAGAAAAGGTGGGCTAGGAGACAAGGACTGGGGAGAGATGGGCTGGGGAGACATGGGCTGGGGAGATGTGGGCTGGGGAGAGGTGTGATGGAGAGAGATCTCAGTCACTGCCTTGTATGAGGACCTGGGTTTGGTTTCTAGAACACAGAGGAGAAATCTGAGCATGGTGGTGCATGCCTATATTCTTATGCTGGGAAATTAGAGTCAGCCAGATTCTTGGGGCTTGCTGACTGGAGCCTAGCATATTCTTTCTTTCTCTTCCTCTCCCCCCCTTTCTCACTCACTCACTCACTCACTCACTCACTCACTCACTCACTCACTCACACACACACACACACACACACACACACCCCACATTATTATCCACACCAACACACATGAACATGTGCACACACACATAAACTTTAGGGAAGACAGAAGTATCAGTTTTGGGCAGAAGGAGATGATTCATCCTCTCTGAAGGAAAAAACAAATTAATGTCGGTGGGGTGCTGAGCAAAACCTGCCACAGATCTGCCTCTGTGGAGTGAAAGTCCAGCATTGCCTGTAAAGCCAAGCACAAAGGAATGTAGCTTGAAGACAGGTAAATGTTTGTAATGACTGCTCCAAATAAGGTGTGAATCACCAGAAAACAGCAAAGAATTGACTGTAGCTTCCGGATTCTCTGAGGATCAAGATACATTTGCATTTTCCCTGTCTCCTATGAGTATTTATCTGTTTTGTCCAACAACAGCCATTGCTTATATGAAGTTATAGCAGAGAATACAAATGGTTGGCAAGAGCCAAATTCAGGGGCTGCAGAGATGGTTTGGCATGCTACTTTAGTAGAGGATCAGAAAGCTCACACCCATCTCTAACTCTAGCTGCAAGGGATCTGATACTCTCATCTGGCTTCTGAGCATACCTGCACTTATGTGCTGCATGTAAACTTGGGCATACTCACATGCAAATCAATAAATCATTTTTCAAAGATCAAAATTCAGAGAGAAAAATATGGAAAAGTGTAAGGTGAGCATTAAGGAATGATTCATAAATGTAGGCTACACAGAGGAGGGGCTAAGATCAACAGGAAGCTACCCACACCAAGAAAGGTATGTTTCCCTATGTGGTTACATGTGTGTATTTGGGGAATCAAATGAGCAACAGTGTTACTCACCTAAAACAGAATGAGAAAGAAGCCTCTGGAAACAGAGTTCTTACACAAGTATGACACTCATATATAGAAATCTCATGTAACATGGTGCAGAACAGTGTTAAGATGAGAGCTGGCCTCTTCTGCAGATTTCCAAAAATAGAAATCTTTGGTGTTCAAAATAAAAATGGACAGAGAGATGCAAGGTTGCAGCTCTGGGGAACTCTGTGCTTATCCACGTGTGACTTGCTGTCAAGGATACTCTTAGGAGTAGGAACAGAATGGAGCTAAAAATTAAACACCACGGAATGGTCTGAGGCACAGCTGACGGTGAACAGATTTCCTCTGGGTGAAAAATCCTGTGTTGATGACATGGTCAAAGAAGACTCCCACTGACCCATATTCTGGGATGCATATAAAAGTCCTCCAAGGAGTATAAAATACAGTTAACAATGGGGAGGTTTATGAAGCATAGGACTGTGTGAAATTGTGGCTATTCTCTATGCATAGAGCATACACACACAAGACACACATACAGCCTTCACTGGTGTTCAGTAACTGCTAACATTCTTTTTGGGCTTCGCCCAACAGTTACCTGGCAATATAGCCAGGTAGGCCTTGCTTGCTATAAAAGGGGCTATTTGGACCCTTCACTCTCTCTTACTCCCTCTATTCCTTCTTTCTCTCTGATTCTCTTCTCTCCCTGACCCCTTTCTAACCTCTCTCCTACCCACCTCCAAGTGTTCCTGGCCAGCCTCTCCTCTATTTTTCTCTGCCTCTGTCTCTCTCTGACTTTCTCTGTCTCTACTCCCTTCTCAACTCCTTTCCCCATGCCCTAAATAAACTCTATTCTATACTATACTGGTCATATGGCTGGTACATCAAGGAGAAGGGATACCTCAGCATAGGCCCCTCCAACCTCACCATACCTGGGTTCTACAAAACATATCCTGGCTCTCCATTTTATAAAACACAACAGTAACACTTTATACTCACACCAGCAACTCTTATATAAGCAAACCACAATGCATTTTACATACACATCTTAGTCTTTTTTCACAGGAACCCTGTGAGATCAAACAGGAATAAAGAGATTTAGTGACTGACTGAGGAAAAGGCCAAGGGCTATGATGCATGCCAACCTGACACAGTGTAGAATCACTTCATTGCTCTCTGCTCTTGACTATGGATATAATCAACCTGTTCTCTCAAGTCTACTGAAAGACACTGAAGTCTTCTGGTGGCTATCAGTCATGAGAAAGCTCCAACCAAATGTTCATTTGCTTCCTGATTCTTTTGTATGACAGCATTTAGGGCACATTTGATAATTACTACCTTTTTTTTTCTCAAAGACGGAGTCTCTTTACCTAGTTCTGGATGTCTTGGAACTATGTTAAGCAGGCTTGCTTCCAACTCACAGAGATTCTCCTGCCTCTGGTCCCTAGTGCTAGGATTAAATTCCTTCCTTCCTTCCTTCCTTCCTCCCTCCCTCCCTCCCTCCCTCCCTCCCTCCTTCCTTCCTCCCTTCCTTTCTTCTTTCCTTCCTTTTTTCCTTGTCTTGACCATCACATTACAGCAGCACAACTCTGACAACCTACAAATAGGGGCTTGTCAAGTTCCAAGCTCTTCATTTTTATCTATGAGTGTGATTATTTTCAAAACTCTTAGTCGTAAATACAAACCCATAGCTCTATTCGTGATAAGTTGGGTTATTAGAACTGAACATAGAATAGTTTTCATAGAAACAGGAATCTACTTTAAAGCTCAATATGGCTATGACATCCAAACACATTTGGAGTGTTTTAATAACTGATGTATCTTTCATACTAGATCTTTCAAGGTAGATTTTTTTTCGAGCTGGAAATATCTTTCTTATGTGAAGTTGTGCTTCTATAATGGCTATATTCTAATAGTAATGTCTGCCTGGTAATTCTACTTAAAACGTCATGGGTCTTAGTTTCTCCGTGTGTGCTATGGAATCTCTAGAGCAAACGGGACAGTTTTCGTGACACATCAACATATACTTGAATGTTTTCTGAGCATCAGTGGTGAGTCTAGCCAGCCATCACTGATAGACCCACTCCTCCCTGTGTGAGACAAGCCACCAGGGCGATATACTATGACCAACTTGAGCTTGAAACCACAAGCTTGTGACTTAGGAGAACCATTGACTAATGGTTTCCAATGTGAAACAGACAGAAAATGGACAATGCTTGGTAAATTCATCTTTGTAGTAATATTTCTGTCTTTCACAAACCAGTACCAAGAAAGCAAAAAGAAACCAGGACATGCTTCCTGCTCTGCTGATGTGACATACAGCTGCAGATGTGGACCCTGAGCAAGCAGCAGCTGCCAATGGTTTGGGGAGAAAATGCAGAGTACTGCTTTTTACCTCATGAAAGCACATTTGAAATCTTTTCTGTTACTTTCCTATCAACCGTTAGGGCTCAATGTGTGCCGACTTACACTCATCACAATAAACACACTTGGTGGTCAGGCAACAAGAACATGCCTAGTCAACAGCTTCCATTTATACCTCTCTCCAATCCCTGACTGAGCCTTGAGTCCTTTCTACCCTCCTCCTAATCCTCCCCCTTTCGAGGCCTCTTCTTAAGACCACTTAATATTACTGCTTCCTTTTCCTTCCCTGAGGGATGGCTGGGAGTCTGCCAAACAGCTTTGAACAGTTCATGGTCAGTGTGGTACCAGCAACACACCATAAAGGATGTGGGAACAGGGCTCACTGATGCCCAGGGCTGGGACGGGGCAGAGATGGAGGGGAAAGAAGAGGAAGAAGCAGCTGGCTTCAATCTAGGGATTCAGGTATCAATGTCCCTTTAGAGGAAAACCTAAGACCTATCTAGGTGGAGGCATTGGAAACTAGAAAATGGCTATGGGTGTCTGCAATAAAGACAAACACAACTATTCTTAATGGAGTAAGAGTCCCACCAAGGCTTTACCTGTCTAAATCTCAGTATGGGAAAGAAGGTGGTGACTTGGGCATTTGCTGATTGTATTTCCTGAATTAGGTGGTACATACTTCAAGCAAGTGGACTGTCCTAATGGTGACAAAAATACTCTGATAGCACTGTATTACCAGTCCACACCAGTCCATACTTGTTCTATACTATTCCACACCAGTTCATGTCAGTCTACACCTATTCATTCCAGCCCACACCTGTTCACTCCAGTCTACACCAGTCCACACCTGTTCTATAGTAGTCCAAACTAGTCCACACCAGTCCATACCTGTTCTATGCAAGTTCACACCAGCCCATACCAGTCCACACCAGTCCAAACCTGTTCACTCCAGTCCACACCAGTCCACACCTGTTCTATACAAGTCAACACCAGCCTATACCAGTCAACACTAGTTCACACCTGTTCCACACTAGTACATACCAGTTCATGTCAGTCTACACCTGTCCATTCCAGTTCACACTGGTTCACTCCACTTCACACCTGTTCGCTCCAGTCCACAACTGTTCACTCATAGCTCCTGATGCACTGGCCCCTAGCTGGTCGGGGAAGACTTCTAAGAACTCCACTATACCAACCCTCATAGATAGATGAGGACTCATTTTGTTTAGTCTCCAGCAATCTAGAGGGCTGACTTCATACAACAGAGTTCTCTTCGTCCCCTCCCTAGGCAGCTTCTAACTGCTCACCCTCTGCCATTCCAGAAGTTTTGTGACTTCCTCACAGGCACTAATTTTGTCCTTCCTCTCTCACTTTCTCCACCACTATCAGCAGATAATTACTTAGAGATACAGAGGGTTTGTGTGCCTATCTTTAAAGACAGATACAAAGGAGGAAGTTGGAGAATACAAGCTCTTAGTCTGTCAGGTTTGGAGAAAAAGAGAGCAGGGAAGAATAGATGTGAAGACAACTTCAGCAAAAGCCTGTGCTAGGTAAAGGGGACTCCTCTCAGTGGAGTTTCTGGTAAAGGAGAAGTCCTCCCAGTGCAATTTCTAGTATTGCCTTTCAGCTCAGCCTCCATTACATCCTTTTGTTAGCTTGTAAACAGCCTCATGTATCCCAGGCTGGGCTCTAACTATGCATGTAGTCAGTGATGACTTTGAATTCCTGGTCCTGCTTCTATCTCAGCCACTACAGTAATTGCAGCACTAGTGATCAAAATCAGGACTTCATGCATGCTAGACAGGAGGATGAAGAGTAAGTAAGGATCTACCAGCATTCCATGTTTTTAAATTGATGACTAAAATGGTTCAAAATTAGAAGATGTTCACCATGAATGCAGAGCTAAGTAATGTGCTCCTGTGGTTTGTGGTCACAAGATTTGAGCTGCAGTCTACTTGCACACAGTAAATAGAATGTTATTCTTTTTTTTATAAAATAAAAGAATTGAACCAAAATAAGAATGGACCTCAAACAATATACAGTTTGTGATGTGAATATTCTTTTATAAAGATAAACTATATGCAGTAAGTGCTATGTATTGTAGGCAGGAGGTTATGGTTCAGGGTAATAGGGGTTCAGAGAAGTTCAATTTGAAAAACAAAGTTTCATCCTAAGAGAAACCAAGACCTAAATTTACCCAAAGCAAAATCCTGTAATCTTAAAGATACCCAATAGCACTTGTATAGTCACTACCTCTGACAGGGCTGGAACAAAATAGCAGAAGAGAAAAAAAGAAGTGATGTAATTCCATTAAGGAGAGAGTTTGACAAATACAAGTGACTGGTAAAATACCACCACCACCACCACCACCACCACTACCACCACCACCACCAACAGCAACAACAGCAGCAATAACAGTAATAACAACAGCAGCAACAGCAGTGGTAGCAACAATAGCAACAGCAATCACAACAAAAGCAGCAGCAGCAACAACAGCAATAACAGCAACAATAATAGCAACAATAATAGCAACAACAGTAACAGCAGCAGCAACAATAGCAGCAGCAGCAGCAACAATAACAGTAACAGCAGCAGCAACAATAACAGTAACAGCAGCAGCAACAATAACAGCAGCAACAGCAGCAGCAACAACAGCAACAGCAGCAACAATATAAGCATCAGCAAGCTGGGGTGGTGGTGGCACATGCTTTTAATCCCAGCACTTGGGAGGCAGAGGCGGGCAGATTTCTGAGTTCAAGGCCAGCCTGGTCTACAGAGTGAGTTCCAGGACAGCCAGGGTTCTACAGAGAAACCCTGTCTCGAAAAACAAATAAACAAACAAACAGCATCAGCAACAACAACAGCAATAGCAGTAACAGCAACAACAGTAACAGCAACAACAGTAACAACAGCAGCAGTAACAGTAACAACAGCAGCAACAACAACAGTAACAACAACAGCAACAACAGCAGCAACAACAGCAGCAACAACAATAACAGCAGCAGCAACAGCAACAACAGCAGCAACAACAATAACAGCAGCAGCAGCAGCAACAGCAACAGCAGCAGCAACAATAACAGCAGCAACAGCAGCAGCAGCAACAACAACAACAGCAACAACAACAGCAGCAACAAAGGTACTCATTTCTGTTGAGGAAAATTAACACCTTCAAATCACCAGGTTATCTTGTCTATATTCTCATGAGTTGCTGGCTTTAACTTTCCCTTGAGTGTATAAGAGTTTTAAGTATATTGAAACCAGACACATAATTTAATGGTCTTCCTAATTTCCATGCATCCTGACCTCAGTACACCTAGGCATGTGCTGACTTTTGTGGACTGTGCCCTCTCATGAACAATGCATCATTAAGGAAGATGACCTGGAATTCAGGGCATTTCCACAATGGCTTTGTCTGGTCCTTTGGCTCTCAAGAGTATTTGCTTTGCCACCTGCGGTTGTCCTGTTTTTCTCCAGTGAAGTTACTGGCCTAACAATGGCTCTACTGAGGATAAGTAGATATTTTTTGCTTTTTCCACAACAAATCCCCAGGAATTCTTTACCTGTTCTCATCTTCAGGACTTTGATGTACTGTATTAGGGACTATCTCTGGAGAAGTCAGGGAAGTTAAAATGTCATTAAAAACAAAACAGTGTCTTTCATGAGAGACAAGGACCACATTTATCTGTGAGAATAAGGACGAATGTTTAAATTGTAGTTAGGGATTATTCTGGTTTAGTAAAGTGGTAGCTGTAGATTCTCCTCCAAGATCCATGACTTTAGTAGTCCTACATAGTTGGCTAGGTTTCCAGTACCAAGCATGACTACCCTCTTGATGAGCAGATCTTAAAACCAATTAGAGAGATAACAGTTTCTACTAATGTATATTATGTATATTAATGTATATTGCATA